>JANHFT010002321.1:8791-27019 GCA_032467955.1 Pseudoxenodon macrops
ATTCGGAGTATAAGATGCACCCAAATTATCAGCCCCAATTAGGGGGAGAAAAGGTGCGTCTTATACTCAGAAAAATATGGTATATAGGTCTAGTTATTTTACTTTATTATCTAGTATTTCATGATTTATCTTTGCATTCTAAGGTATTCTTAAGTTTTTTTTCTCCAGCCACATAATTAAAAAATTTTTTTTTTTCATTTTGGCTTTCCTGGTGGTCCAACTTTCAACGAAGGCCTTGGATATTGCATGGCTTTGTTGTCAGTGCATATCTCCTCACTTTAATCTTTTGAGTAGATCTATCATACTGTTTCTCTCCAGCAGCAGATGCCTTTTTTCCTCTTTAGCGAGAAAGACAAAATCTACTTCTTATTCTACTTCTCTGCCTATTTGTATGGCTTGGCTTTGTAATAATGTACTTCTTTTAATATTCAGAAGGGGGCTAACTTTTTTAGTCTCCTCTTTGTCCTTTAATAAAAGACTCCTTAGGCATCAAAGTGGTATCACTAGCATATCTGATGCTATTGAAGTTTCTTCCTAGAATTATAATTTGAAATTCCATTTCCTGTACTCCAGTATTTGTGTGACGTTTATTTCATTTATATGCAGAATGTAAGGGGGCAATAAAACAATGTCAGTGCATTGCTCCATTAATTTGGGAATATTTATTTGCTCCATATTGTCTTTGATTGCTTCCTAATCAGCCTGTACATTGTTCAGTAGGCAGATGTGATCGCTTGGTACCATCCTATTTTTAACAGCTATCAATGATATTTTGTGATCTACACCAGGGGTGTCAAACTCTATTTCATTGAGTGCCGCATCAGGGTTGTGTTTGACCTTGGGGGGGGGGGCAGAGGAGCATGGCCAGCTCGATGTCACTTGTGTCAGGGGAGCCTGTGATGGCCCGAGTGCTCTGCCAGTGAAAACGGGCTCCCTAGCTCCGTTTTGGCTGCGATAGCCTCCTGCAATCCTCTGCCAACGAAAACGGAGCTTGGGAATGCCCCTCGCGATGGCCTCCTGCAAACCTCTGCCAATGAAAACGGAGCTTGAGATGGCTGCACGCAGCCCTCCCGAGCTCAGTTTTCGCTGGCAGAGGAACTGCGCGCTGGTCCTTCCAATTTTTCCAGGGCCATATCTAAGCACCCCACGGGCTGGATACGGTCTGCGGGCCTTGAGTTTGACACCCCTGATATACACAGTTAAAAGCAAATGAAGCAATAAATACTCTTTTTGTGAACCCTCCTGTCTTTTCCATTACCCATCAAATGTTAACAATGTGATCTCAAGTGCTGCCTACCCTAAATCTGGTTTCTGCCGCTTTAAAGTTTTTCATTTTTATGTTTTTGTGAGGATGCTTTTCAGAAAGGTCATTGTACAAGCCACAAGTTTTGATCACCAAGAAGTAAATGGTCCAAGAAACAGTATTTATCTTGGGCATCCGACCTGAAAGATGAGCTCATCCATTTATACTCTTGATGGTGATAATCAATTCACCACAACCTCTCAATGCTTTCAAAGAAACTGTCTTCCCGATTCTATAAATGAAATGGTAATAATGGTTCATCGCACTGTCTTTCTGTTAGCCAAGTGCTTGATTACCTGCTCTTTTTCTCCCTGCTACCAGAGGTGGGTTCCTACCGGTTCTAACCGGTTCTTTAGAACCGTTAGTAACTCAGCGATGACGTCACGGAGCTAGTTCTGTCGGTGTCTCCGTGGGCACCGCCATCTTGGATTTAATTTTTGCTTCTGTGCATGCGCAGAAACTATTTTCTGGGTTGCACGCACGCATGAGGCACAATCCTGAGCGAACCAGCAGTAAAACGATCCACAACCCAACCCCTGCCTGCTACCCATATAAAGGATAGGGTCATTGGCTTCACTTCCATGCCTGACTCAGAGAAGAAGGCTGATTTGTAGGTGCCCCAAAGCTTCACATGTAATTCTAGGTTTTGCTTTAATATTGCTGAGAAGTCTTATTGTGCTCCGATATTCATCTTCCTTGTAGAAAATTCCAAGAGGCTAAAATAAATCAAACCACGAAGGAATCTGTTTTGCTTTTTCTTCCGAAGGGATGGCATAATTGGTTTCCAAGGGTCACATGACCTTTGCATATAGGCTCTGAATTAGAGGAGAATGAAACTGGGAGCCTCAGGAAAGAGAGATTATATCTTCGTCTCCTGGACTCGAATATGATCATCTAAACGTTTCCTGTCTGTGTGGGACTGCCTTCATTATCCCTCTGAATGAGACGGTTATAGTCATAGACGTTGCACATGATAGGAAATCTTATCCTCATGATTAATTTAAAACAAGATATGAAAATCGGCAAGTGATCCCATCAATCCTTTGATAAAGCTATGTGGCTAATATATATCATAGAATTGTCCATATAAATAGGACCTAGTCTTCTTCCGCACCTGAACATCCATAACAGTTAAACTTGGAGATGGACAACTGAATTCCATTTTGCTCTGTTTAGAAATATGAGGGAAAAGAAGATTGTCAAATGTTACATTACGTGCCCTGCAAGCTCAAGGAATATTTTACCATCTTATAAACAAGACTATTTCTCATCCTAAACTTACATAGCGATGGGGGGTGTCAAATGTTGCTTTCTAAATTGTCGTTCAAGGCCCAAGTGTGTGCATATGCAAACAACAGCACTTTCCAGGGCCTTTTGATACTATCATTCTGTTTCCTTTGTACTGGGTCAGTTTAAATGTAAAACATTGACCAGCTGATCTTATCTTTACTCAGCAACCTATAAATTGGTGTACCTATGCCTTCCAGATTTGTCACTGATAAAGACACCTGGGGCGTACATTGCCAAAAGGCATTTAGTTCATCTAAAGGCTACAGCAAAAGCTAATGATTAGGAAGAGTTGAACAAAGTTCAGCCAGAAATAAGACAATTTTACGCCTTCTCCCCCTCAACCCCTAATCAACCTGGTTCTGCTAAACCACTTTTGCAACTTTTTTGTTGAAAGCAAACAAATGATGAAAGACAGCCAAAGGAAGTTCATTTGTTATAGCTCACTGAACTTAATGAATGTTTCTGTTCTTTTTTTATTATTATTATTAACCTTGTTTGTATTCCTTCCTTATTTCTGGAGGACGTCTTATGCATCTATGTTGGCTGCTTTGGACCAACACTAACCAATTATGTGCAATTTCTTGTCTGGAATGGCATTATACTTTTACAGTAAAGCAGAATATAGAAACCCAGGATGAAAGAATCATGGAAGAGTGATGCGCTTTGCAAGTAGTGGCAATCAATGTAAAGAAAGAATGTCTTCTGGATATGTTTAGTTATTTAACAGCTGTCATCTCTTAAGTAGCAAAATAACAGGCCTGGCTAGGGTTGATGGGAATTGTACTCAAACATTTGGATAGCTTCAAGTTGGGGAAGGTCGGTAGGTCTTTTGTAAAATTACATAAAGTGGCAAGAATTGTCCACTTTCATGGGAAGCTGAATTTTTGATGTTCTGTCTGACATTTCCTCCACATCACCAATAAGAAATAACTACTTTTTAAATGCTCCATATACAAGCTTAAGAAGAGCCAAAACATTAATCATTTATGTATTACAGAAAATATTCTTCTTTCATAATTGAATGTTTGTGTTTTTAATTACCGTATTTTTCAGACTATAAGACGCACACACACACCGAAAAAGTGGGTGGAAATGTCTGTGCGTCTTATAGAATGTTGCCAAAGCCCCGCCCACCTGCTGGTTCCCACCCTTCGGCCTCTGCCTCCCAGCAATTTGCCTCCTTGCAGCAAACAGCAAACAGCCTGGTCAGCTTCAGCACAGCTTGATTTAACACGAGCAGCTGATTGGCGGTTGGATCTGCCTCCCGTTGGTGCTGGCACTGCTCATCGCCACTGCTACCTATTGCCGCCTCTGCAGGTCCCATTTTCGGCCTCTGCACATCCCGTTTTCAGCCTGTTCCAGGTGGCAGGGATAGGCGGCGGTAGCAATCCCTGCAGCCTAGAACAGCTGATCAGTGGTATTCTGGGAGGCAGATCCAACCGCCAATCAGCTGCTCGTGCTAAATCAGGCAGTGCTGAACTTACCAGGATGTTTGCTGCAAGGAGACAAATTGCTGGGAGGCAGATTTCTTTTTTTCTTGTTTCCTCCCCAAAAGCTAGGTGCATCTTATAGTCTGGAGCGTCTTATAGTCCGAAAAATATAGTACTTCATTTCAATGCTGCCCTGTTCCAAGCAGATTTGTTGTTTCAATTGTTAATCACATTTTTTGCATAAAATCTGTTAATAGATATGCCCTAAATGTATCTTGTTATTTGAGACTTTCAAACAGTAGCTGGATTTCATACATTGCCATGGATTATTCTGACTATGTTTCCTGAGTAATCACAGTGCCCAAATTAACCTGCTCAGGATTGATTCTTATTGGAGCAGCAGATAAAGCCTGTAAACATTAAAGCGTTGCGTGAAAACATGAACCCGATAAATCAAAATCAAACAGACTATGGGGTAGTTGAGCACAGTAAGTAAACCAGGCCGGTCAAGTTACTTGTGGCTTTTATTGCTAATGTTTTGGTTTTTATTCTTTTTAAGAACTCTTGCAATGTTAGAAATAGGCATTCTGTTTCACCATCTGGCTAACCTTAGCAACAAACACAGAGGAAATGACATCCACATTTGCGCTTCGTATATTTCCTTCCACGTGTTTTCTGATGGGTTTCCATTGAATTCTGCTGGTTGCTCTTCTATAAACACTGTTCTCAATTAGATCATTCAGTTACTTGTTCCAAGGCTTACAAGGATTTTAGTTATTAATTGTTTTGAGAATCATCTGAGCCTCCAGAGGTGAAGGAGGGTTCTCCCCCTCCCCACCCCCCTCTAATTTTCTTTGCTGAATAGAACTATCTGTATTTAGGAATAAACATAATGATTAAACCAGCATGCTCTTCCCATGACTTGCTTCCTTCCCCAGAACAGAGGCACGTGATTTCCAGAACTTCGGGCTGATTAAAAACTGTGCAAAACCATCTCCATGGAATCAGATAAATGTATGAACTTTGAACCAATAAGATGGGGAGGAAGCAGAGAAATAAAATACCTAAGTACTTTTAAGTTCCCTGGGGAGTCTTGATTGCAGCTGCTTAGTGTAAGGAGTTGAATACCAATAGATGGAAATCTGGTTCTTTTTTGCCTTTTAAATGAATAGCAAAAACAGTCTGAATGAAGTTATACATATCATGCCATATACCCAACTCTGTCTTACTTTCTGCTTGCCATGCGCTTAGAAACATCACTGGGGAATCTTGATATATGATCAAACTGAAACTTGTATTTGGCATGAATCCTCTCTTAAAGTTACTTCAATGCCATTGACTTGACACGTTAGATTTTAAATGATACATTGCTTCGTAACATGCTATCACAATTCGTTTTCATTTTGTTTTGGAGCTGGTCGTTGATTGTTAATGTTTATTTATTTACTCTATGGAGATGAGAAGCACAAGGTTTTTTTTTAGGTTCATGTTTACTCCTTAACCGACTTAAAATTGAGTGAACAGTTGTTATATCTAGTTTACAGATATCCAGATAACCAGATGACAGCAAAAAAATGTAGACATATTAATGTTTTGCTGCTATCTAGTGGTCACCTGGATTTTTGCAGTCCAAGTATATGATTCAGACTTGCCTTTCTATGTGTAATGTGTGGATGGCCTTGGGGGACAAAGGGAAGAGAAGTTGCCTAAGAAACAGACAATAAGGCTGGCTTAATAATCAGAGAAAGAAACAGGAAAGACCTGCCTAAATGGATAAAACAGTTAGAAGTGTGGTGGGAAGTTTGTACTTTCAAACTTAAAAAGTCTGTTAATCTATTTCTACAATAAAGTAGAATTAGCCAATCTAATTGTGTTTTCTGACTGATTTATCAGGGAGAGCTGATATAAATCTTGCAAGTCTACATAATCCACCAGTTATCATACAACCATCTTATCTTAAAAGGGAAGGTTGGAAGACCAAATGAAAATTATCCAATATAATTGGGCAATGGGCTGTTGAGTGGGTGAGCCACTGCCTCTTCAAAAGATGGTGGAACCATCCCCATCTCAAGGAATAATTCACCACCATTAGCCAACCATGAGGGGCATGGATCTAATTACACAGGCAAGCAAGCTTTGCATTAGTTATGAGTACCCTGCCTACCTCATCAGGATCAAGCTTCTCCTAGATAATCAAGCCACACTGAACTCCAGCCACCTCTGTAGGATGTGCTCCAAGACTAGAGTCCAATTTGGAGCAGAATCAGTAGATCCCCAGTGTTTTCCTCACACCAGAGTTGCAGACAAATCTCCAAGTCGACTCTTCCCAGGAGGGCCCTGTAACAATACAAGGGAATGATCTTGACCACGGGTGTCAAACGGGTGACTTTTTTGCCTTTGAAGAGCTGGGGTGGCCGTGGCCTGTGTATGACACATTCAGCCCGTGGGCCACCAGTTTGACATCCCTGATCTTGACAGACAGGGTATAGGGTTAGATGAAAAGTAACTGAACCCACAGCAGTAATGTGGGTGGAACAAGAGACTCAGAATGTGGGTGGGACAAGAGAACTCCCCAGTTTTTTAGGCTGCAAAGGAAACAGGGGGAGAAATATACTTTCAGATTTGAAAGATGTCACCCTTACAAGAAACTAGACAACAAACACCACCAGATGTTTTATTTTATCTAAAAGTTACATTCACATAATATTGCAGTGACGTGTACGTTTAGTAATCATTTCCAATATAAGGAATGTATTGCAGTCGTTAAAGGAGAGAATGTGGTGTTTAAGGCCTTCCAGGAGAAGAAAGGAGTCAAGATCATTCCTATTACTGGAAGTAATGCATTTCCTAAATTTATAGGTCTGAGTTCTAGCCCAAACTGCTTGCATCTCACCTGGAGGAAGAATTCTGAGCAGGTTCTTTCCAGATGACTGGTGGAACAGACAGAAACCTGCTTGATTAGGAGCCGCTCATTTAAGCTCCCACTACACTATAATGGGATTTATAAATTGTCTCAGGAAGTGGTAACAAATGCAGTGACCTCAAAATAGGTGCAATGTTGTATATACAATCCTACCTTTAAAATGTACCTTTGGTTTTATTTGGCTGTAGTTTTGAATGCATATTGAAAATGGAATGAATTGTAACTTGCAATAATGTAATAGAACAGTGTGTGTTTTGATTTTTTTTTAAAAACACCACACTCCGGATGTGTTCAGAGTCACAACAAAAACTAAAGTTGATTAAAGATACTTTAGATCAGCGGGGGTGTGGTGGGGGGTGAAGAGGGGAACTGGGCTGCACAAGCAGTGGGCCTCCAAGCACACATGCGTGCACGGCTCAACTTGCATGGGTGGTGGGACCATGCACATGCATGTGCACATGTGTGACGGCCCACCACTCGCCAGTCCAACCGCTCACGTGGCCCAGTTCCAAATAGGCCACGGCCCGATAATGGGCTGCAACCCAACAGTTGGGGACCCCTGCTTTAGATTATATTAATTAATTACATTTAATATGATTACTTCCAGGTACTTTAATTTTTTTTGGTCTGTTTATCTAATTAAAAAATAACTTTTGTTGGCTCTTTGGGCTTTGTTTTGGAGGGCCAATCTGTTTCCTTATGACTTATTTTTACTGGGATGAGATTACTTTAAAGTATAATGTAATTATAGTAGAAAAGAGAGCCAACTAATTTTCCAACAGGGGATTGGAAGAACAGAATTTAATCCTCTGGTTAAAAATTGCCTCAGTAAGTATCCTATCATTGACCACAAATTTTTTGTTACATGTCACTGTCTCTGCGCATATGAGATGTTATATGTCATTGCCAGTATGTGAGATGCATTAACCAAATGGTTAGCCCATGCCCTGTAGCATCTCCAAGCCAAATATTGCTTGTTTTTTGTAGAAGAGTAGAGAGATACTGCCAGGGATGCTTTCTCTAATGGTCTGTAATCTCCTACAACATATTTCCACGCGGAAGCCTTAAAACAATGTTCCACGTGGGGAATGTAATTCAAAGCTGGCATCAATGTTTAATGAGCAGGAGATAAACATAGCCATAGCTGAGTACTCTTCTGTACAGTTCAACAGGAGAAATGTACATCAGCGTTTAGAAAGCACAGCCCATCTGAAACAGGGAAACCATTAAAAAATAAAAGGAAAGCTGGCAAGCATGAATCATTTTTATTGGTTGAGGCATCAAGGATAGTTGAACAGGAGTCACAGACTAAATAGCTTTCCCGTATAATCTATTGCTCAGTAATTAACAATGACATTCACCTTCCTGCATTTCCTCTGTCTTCCTAAGCAACCAAGTTTTTTTCAGAACCTTTGGACTTTTCTTTCTCTTTCTGCAAGGAAACGAGAAAGTGTAAGGTTACCCTGTTAAATTAGCTGCAATAGTGGGGTTTTTTTTAAGATAGGAAAATTATAAAGAAGATTTAAAAACCTGCCAAGCTTTATCTTCAGACAAATCAACAAAAAAACACAATACGCTTGATGTCTTCTTCTGTAAACTTTTATAATAATCCACCACACAATCATTGATGCATATATAAACTGCATCTCATCCTAAAGTGCATGCGTGTAATTATAACAATTCTGTTCATAGCAAACATATTTTCTGGGATAATGATAGAATTGTTTAATTCATCCAGTCTATTTTTGAGGCTTTTACTATCTACACATCAGGGGTGGGTTCTAGATTTACTGGCGGTTTGCTGCCTCGTGCACTGCCTGGGCGCAGTAAAAAAAAACACCCAAAAAATAAAATAAAAAATCCCGAAAAAGATGTCAGCACCCACGGCGCAACAGAACCGGCTCCGTTACGTCACCAGTGGCCTACTACCTACTCGGTAGAAACCGGTCCGAACCGGTAGGAACCCACCTCTGATGCAAGGTAGCTATTCCATAATCTTCAGGTTATTAAATTAGTTCTAGAGTTTCATTGGTTCCCCACTGGGAGGTCCTCTGGGAAGTCCTACAAACCAATCGCTGAATATCTATGGCAAAAGAAACAAAAAGCTGGCAAAGTATTTCCCCCCCCTGCCTTAGTTAAATTGTAGCTCCGTTCTTTGTAGACATTAGTGATATCAGGTCAATAGCCAGGCTCAAAGTTTGAGGATGGCTTTAAAAAAAAGAGTAGAAACGTATTTCATCCTTCTAAGGCAACTTAAAATGTAGGAGGACAAACCTTAGCAATTCTTCCCCACACCTGAACCCAGGCAATTAGAGAGCTATATGTTCTATCACCTACCAGTTTACCATTGAATTGAATACTTGGGAAAGCAAGAAGAGAAATTGAAACAAGCTCTATGGAAAGTTAGTGTCTGACAAGTTTAGACAAGTTTGTGACTTAGCAATCTGAGGAATAGGTTTGTAATTTGTATGCATTCAAAAGGAGAAAACCACAGGGTGAGCAAATCAATGAGGAGACAGCTAGGAAAACAGGGAAAATTGATAGGCTATTGCTATATTCTGGCTGAATGCCAAACATCTTGATGAGCTGTCTGAGCCCAGAGTGCTGGAACAGGAAAAAAAATATTTAGAAAAGAAGAGGAAGAATACCTAAAATCCATACCTGGGTGTTGCCACTATTAAATAATCATTATCTAAACAAATTATTACAATTCAAGTTTTTGAAATATATGTAAATCCCCCTTAGGCAAAGCATCATGGACATAAACATCATGGATATACAAAGGTTTTTATGGGGGGAAAGGAAGTTCTCTCTATGGACTCACATGCTTTTTTATGAAAAAGAATATAATTTATATTGGTGGGTGGGATCTGTTCACTTCATTACATAAAAATAAGGAAAAGAAGTGGGAAGGTAATAGTTCTTCCAGTAAATAAACTTGAACTTTAGAATATTTGTTCAAACAAGGAATTGAAGGTTGATTCTGAATTCAACAAGAGCCGAATGCACGGGAAATACAGCAGGCATGAGAATACATGGAATGCTTAATGTATGATTAAACAATGAACAGGAAGAAAAATAAGGGTGAGTGATGAAAACTTGCAGCGATGTTAGAAATGTGTTCATTGTGGATCTGAATATATTTGAATATAGATGATGTTGCATTGGTGGCCATAAATGTAAGTCTGAATGAAGTAACATGGAGCAACAGAAGCACCCACAACTACTGAAGGCAAGCCATTCCACTGGTTTATTGTTCTTACTGTCAGGAAATTTCTCTTTATTTCTAGGTTTGTACTCTCCTTGATTAGTTTCCATCCATTGCTTCTTGTCCTTCAGGTGCATTGGAAAATAGATTGATCCCTTCTTCCTCGTGACAGCCCCTCAACTATGTTTTTCTTTTGTTTCCTCCTTTTTATTTTTTTAATGTTATTTGTTTATTAATACTATAAGATACAAAAATACAAAGGAAAATAGTAGGAAAGTTAGGGTAGGGAAACGCGAAGGGAAAAGTGTAGGAAAAAGAGGAAAAAGTAAGACAAGGCATCGACTTCTGATCCCCTTTGGTGCAGTAAAATAAGATAATAGCATCAAACCTCAACTTTTTAATTTTACCTAATAGTATAAATTAGCCATTTCTATAACAACAAACCTATCTTAATTGGTAAAACCCAAAATCAGAGTTTCATTTTTTTACCACCTCAAGCACAAAGTCCAGAAGTGGTTTCCAGGTAGAAACAAAAATAGATGTGTTTTTGTCTTTAATTGTCTTTAATCAAAGCAAGTCAGCAAGATTATCAAGGATTAAACAATGTGAAGTAATAGATTGAATGCTTATTGGTATAAACTAGCTTTAGATATATTTCCTTTTCTTTCTTTCTTTTTCCTATTTCTTTTTTCTGCAATCTACATTGCTTTACTTACCTCACAAAAGAGAAGAGTGTGATGGGTATATGTGTAGGAATTTTTTGCTTTTACTTTCATTCCAGGCTCAAATCTTTGTTCAAACCAAAATGCAGGTGCAGCGGAAATTTCTTTGTCACCCATGGATTTCATCATTAAAAGCTATTCTGTCTGACAATGAGAATCCCATCTCCTTGCCAGTCAGTTAAGTAATTTGAAAATAATCAACATAAAGGAAGTAGATGAAACAAAGGCAAATGTTCCCACCTGCTGATCTGGTATTTTAATTCAAAAGTGAAATTACCATTCCTTCACCTGTCAGATTGAAGTAGAGAACAAATGCAAAGTAACAAATATTCATGCTATGACAACATGGATGCCTCTGATTTGTTATTAGGCATATTTTTGGAAAATACTGTCAAATGAACCCATCCTTTCTTGTTTACCTCTCTGAACATTAATAAACAACAGACAATTAACAGCTAATTATTTCCACCTGCTGAACTCTGTTTTTAGAAGTTTTGATTAATTAACAATAGGCTTCTATCATTATTTGTTATAATGGGGGATAACAATTTAAAACAAATTAACTTTAGTCTGCTGTGAGGTCTTTGTCCATTTTCTGGGTCATTGCCATTCAAGTCATTAAAGAAATAATTGGAAAATTCAGCCACTGTTAATCAATATAAGATTTCCTTTACAAAGTTGATAGCAATTAGACAGAAAGCTGGAAACCAGGTTTTTAAAAAAAAAATCATTTTAATTTAACATTAGTTATTAGAATTGGATCAATGGGCTTACTATTTTAACCATGCTTGCAATTTTATGCAAGTCTAGGTTAAGATAAGTCCCACTCAGATTATACAGGTTTATTTTGGGGCAAAGATGATTAAAACTTCATGTATTTTCTGATAAAAGCAGATATTTAGATACATACTTTAATTAGGTATTAGGACAAATCAGTTCTATTGATTTCTTGAAGAAAATGGATAACCCACCACTTTGTTTTTCCATATATTATTCCATTTGAACTGAAACTCTAATTTGGGGCTAAACAACACTTCAAATTCAATACTGAGTAAATCTGAACCACCTAAAATATATCTTGTGCCTGTTCCTGGAGCGTACAGAAAATACGTCAGCTTACTATCTCTCACCAGTCCTTCCTTGGCCTTTCACACAATCAGTCCCTGTAGTCTTCTAGATGATCTATCAACCAAATGAAGCTGTTGGGACTATGCAATTAGGGGATTTCAGTTATTCTTTGACGGCACTTCAGGAGTTACACTGTCTTCCCTTGATTATTGAACTGTTTCACATTCCATCTTGTCCCATTTATGTTAAGGTCAATAGTTAATTTCTTTTAGAATTCAGAATAAATGCTAATAAAAGTATTTTTGGATAACATCTGGAATATATAGATTGCTTCCATTTGTAAACATTTTCATTTATCATAATATTTTATTTGTCTGGTCCGTTTTTCCCCTTCATGTTATCTCAAGGTCAATCCCTGAAAAATGTGAATATTTGCTGACTTCAGGTTCATTCAAACTCTATGATGGTTACCTATAATGACATCATTAGGAACAAAAAAGCAGATACCTTACAGATGTCAAACTGTCCATATACATGAAAATATATAAAAAAGAAATACACTAGTAATATTAGACTTTAACCATCTATATTCATGACAAATGGGTGATGTTTAAGCATATAATTGTGTGATTACCTTAGAATCAGAATGAACTATTTCAAGTCTGCTGGGTGCAATTCTGAAAATGTTACAAAAGGATTATATTTTATAACCTGGCATAAACTATTGGCATTTGATAAATTTGATAGTTGTCAAATATATGATGTAATCAACCATGTTTTGGAAATAGAAATAGTTATTAGAACATTTGCTATAAAGATACCCTAGTAGAAAAATATCTCTGAATCTAGTCAGCATGCTAGAGTTTTGATGTGCAGACATCAAATCGAGTTTCTATTAAGAATATAATTGGAATCAAGTGAATAGATCTAATTACTTGCTACATCCAATCAGCCAATCTGCATATAGGTTAACTGATCAAATTGCCACAAATCAAACACTGCAACATAAAACTTCATCCAGAAAAGCTATAATTTAAAAACCCAATTATTTAGAAGCAAGGAACATTGTGTACAATGCAGGGAAAGTACCGCTATATGTCAACCCTGAAGTGAACCTGGCTGAAGCCATCTTGGAGGCTTCATGGTTGCCACAAGCAGAAGAAGGGGCAGGAAGAGGAAAAATAGCTAGATGGAGTTTTGTAGCCAAAACAAGAAAGTTTTCTGAGGGAACCAAGGGCATTCCGACAGGTGGCTGGCCAGGGGAGCAGTGAAGTAACCAAGCAACCAGCCAGCACCTTGATTAGACAGCGTGACCAGTGACTTGAGGGAAATGGAAAAACTTTTACTTTTAATTAGGTAAAAGCTGTGGTAACTTTCAAAGCTGGCTTTCACCAGTTGTGCC
Source organism: Pseudoxenodon macrops (assembly GCA_032467955.1). NCBI lineage: Eukaryota > Metazoa > Chordata > Lepidosauria > Squamata > Pseudoxenodontidae > Pseudoxenodon > Pseudoxenodon macrops. Next base: position 22,138 of record JANHFT010002321.1, read on the forward strand.
AATATGATGTATCCAATAAATTGTTTTATGAGGAATCTGCCTGCCTAGAAGTTCTGCTTTTTATGGATGCATTCCTTGACAGTATATGCATTCTGTACTTTTTTTTTTAAATCCCCACAAAATGTGTAATCTTAGGGAGTATTGTTTGGAAAAAACACATGAGAAAAGTAGGTATTAAATTTGAGAAAAGTATGCATGAAAATGCATAGAAATTTCATGTGAACTTTTGTCTGATCCAAACTTCAAAACTTATACCTTGTGTGAAGAGCCATGAGTTCAAAGATAATTGAGTCCAATTTTAAGACAAGAGAGAGATAATTGAAAAAAGTGAATGAAGAAATTATTCATCGAGAGATAACCCCTGAATACCAGTTTCAAAAGGAATATTGATATAGTGACATATTTGATGTATTTGTTTTGTATTTCTTTTCAGCCTTTCTATAATTAAATTATTTGTAATAATAATTATATGTTCACTACATTAATAAAAAATAAAGAGCAATATTACTAAAGTGTAACCTATAGTAGTCTCTACTATAGTCTATTGTATTTTATAGTGCAGGATATATTGTATAGTGGTATATCTGTATTTAAAAGGTAAAGAATGAAATAGAAAATAAATGTCGAACATATTTTAGTTTACCTTCTGCACTTAATTCACATGCAGGAAATATTAAATAATGAGGGAAATGTAAGTCTTAGATTAACATTTTATACATAGAATTTCTGGATTTTAGAAATAGCAATCAACAATATTTCTCCCTGAGGATTCTCCAAACATTCCATTTTGAATTATTCAGCTTGATTAGATTATTCCAAAGAGTTGCCTTATTTATATAGAAATATATATATTTCATTGTTTATATTTTAACAGTTACATAAAATTAAATAAGAATATTTAGAAGGTTCTATAGCATAAGGCATTGTGGCCTTCAAATATTGTTACTGAACTACAATAAACCAAAGCATTCACAATAACCAGTGATATCACAAGCATTTTCATTACCATAGCTAAGGTTTAGATTATTGGGGTAATTTAGGAGTTTAGGATAAAACACTTTTATTTCAGAATTTTAATCAGGTTTTATTGGAAAACTGGTGAAGTTTTAGAAATTAACTTATTAAAAATAAAGTAAAAAGAGAAGGAAGAAGCTTGCAAAGAAGTTGTTTTGAACCAACCATATTTGCCTTATGAAAGGAGATTTATTTGTCTATTTGTTTGCTTATCTACTTATTTTTCATGTTTCTAGACTGCCCATTTCACAAAAGGGAGGGCTTTTTATTACATTCTTTATTATACATTGATTACACTGTTGCAAGAGTTGAACTAAAGAGAAGTCTAAAAGGTAGCCTGATAGTTCAGCAGTTAGTCTGGAAAGCCAACACCCCACATTAGCAGTGGGTGAGCATCCATCTTCACTTAATTCCTACCTACCTAACAGTTTGACCACATTCACATGGGACTAGATAAATAGGTGCCGCTTTGGTGGAGAGGAAAAGGTGCTCTATAATTTCATACTAACATATGACTGTGGAAATGTCTTCGGACAATGCTAGTTCATGGCTTCAAACCGTAGATGAACACCTCCTCCTCCCTAGTTGGCAATGACTAGTGGAGTAAAATCTGCAGGGACTCTTTTTCTTCCCTTCCTAAAAGGTACCCCAGCTAATAATAAACATTAGCTCAGGAGAAACAGCCATACTTCCTCTGTGAAATAGCCAATGACCTGTCTAGGTGAGCCTGCAGCTACCTGAAGCCCTCTATCCCAAATGGGCAGGAGCACAAGAAGCAACCTGGCAGGGAAATGTGTTCTTCAGAAGTGAAACAGAAAAAAAGGTGTCTTGATGCAGTTTTGAAAGTGAGCAGGGATTAATAGAGGGCGTTGTCATCTGTTTCTGTACTTCAGAAATAGTTGCTTGTGTCTTCTGATAATGGGACAACCAGAGAGTGTGAATAAGCCCTATATCAAATGATCCATAAGGTTTACAGTGACAAAGATTAAGTGACAAATATGTCAAGATGTTACATGAAATAAAATCTTGGGAGGAATAGATGAAAGGAATGTGAAGCTAAGGAAAATGCAGATGTGCAGAGAAAAATAGAAAGTAAGGGAGCAATCAGGCAAGGTCTTGATACCAATTATCAGAGACAAGGGCCATAGATCAGGCATAGATCTGAAATAATGGCTACCAAAGATATGAACTGCCATGTAATGCTAATTGAAAGAATCAAATACATGAGAGGAGTGACAAGGGATTAAAAGATGTATAGAATCTCCTTCTGAGACACTTCACCACTGCTGCATATTACCACCAGATTGGGGTCCCTGTCTCTCCCAACACCCCTTATGAACTAAACAAATAGGAATAGGAGTAAGTGATTTTATGTGTTGAATGCATGGGGTGCACTTTCCCCCCCAGTAAAATCTTTGTAAATTAACAAATATTCCTGGTGTGCTATGAGGATGTTGTTGTTGCTGCAGAAGATCCAAATTTGCACTGAATTTGTGTTTATTCACTAAATTTCCCCACCCTCTCCTCAATTATTATACCTATGCACTACTATAGTACATCTTTTGGACAGCTTACAGTCTTTTATTTCCTTTTGCAAAAGATCCTGGAAGGCTGAAACCAAAGAATTCCAGATCTTCAATTCCCAATGAAACCAGCAAGGCAAAAACACACCTGTGTTTGCAGAGAGAACAAATTACAAAATATGTATGACAATGTCATGATGTAAAGGCAGAGGTGGGTTCCTACCGGTTCGGACCAGTTCTACCAAGTAGGTAGTAGGCCTCTGGTGATGTCATAGAGCCGGTTCTGTTGCTCCGTGGGCGCCGACATCTTTTTTGCGTATTTTTAAAAAAAATCAGATTTGTTTTCTTCTCATGCGCAGAAACCGAGTTTCCGGCGATGCACATGCATTGGCATCCTGTTTTCGGCCTTTTTTTTTCTAAACAAAATTTTTCTTTTTCTTTTCTTCTGCACATGTGCAGAAGCCAAATTTCCAGCACTGCGCCTGCATCGGCATCTTATTTTCAGCCTTTATTTTTATTTAATTTTTCGGGGATTTTTTTTACTGCGCATGCAATCGTGCATGGGGTGCGTGCGCATGCACGCAAGGCGCACCCACACAGCGCGGGAGGCAGTGAACCGCCGACAGGGTAAATTACAACCCACCCCTGTGTAAAGGCCTTAACTGCTGTGTTTGCATCATAGGTTGAGCCTTACATATGTAAATCTGTCAGATTCACGATGGCATTGCTTGCATGCAAACATTTTGGCATCAGTTTGTTGCAGATACTACTGAAAGAACATACTGTATTGCCAAATTATAAATGACGAATTTCTTTCTTCTACTTGAAGCAAGAAAGCTTTTTCTTCTCTATGTCTCTTCAGGGATCTCCTTGGATGAAACAGCCAAAGAACAATGAGTACAATGCATTTATTTTTCAGACTTAAGAATCTTAAATTCCACACGTTTATTGTACCTGTGCCTCTCTATTTAATTTTACTATACAATTATCTTCTGTGTTCATCCAAAACATGTTTGTTCCCTATTCTGTAAATAATCTGGAAGAAAGGGAAAGAATGAGATATCTTTTGTTTTCTTTTTCCTTTTTCTTCCACACAGATCACCTCAGTTCTTTATTTCTTTCCTCACCCTTTCCACAATCATCTGCTGAACCAGAATAAATTCACAGACAAATGTGTATATGTGAGTGAATTAAAATCTATGGAAATAAAGCAGCTTCTCCATAAATTCTATCAGCATGAGTAGATTGGAACCATAATTGAGTTGGACAAAAAGGCCTGTTAACCATGCAAAATAAATATATATTTGAGGGACAGAGGGGAGAAAACGTCTGAATAGACCCAAAAATAACTTTGATGGAAAGAAGAAAGAACTATTGTAAACAACAGATTATTATGAATGGTTCCCATCATTTTATATAGTTCCATATTTTATGTAGATATGTTTTCAAATAGATTTTGGAGTTTGGAATTATTTTGCCATTGTTCTGATGTTGAACTTGTATAACCTAACTAACTCCATAGCTGCATGTTCCTCTGTGAGCAGCAAGCAAGTTGGCAGAATTAGGTCTTCAGATATTTCTGAAAGGCTGGGAGAATGGGGGCCCATTTCACGTCGGGGAGGGATATTCCAAAATGCAGGGGTGACAGCAGAGAAGGCTCTCTTCCTGAACACCACCAATTGAAATTCTTTAACTGAGTTAAAGAATTTCAGTGAAAGAAACATGTTCACCCTGTCTGACCAGGTAGAATGGATTCATGTAATGGGACAAAGACAGTTTCGTAGGTAGCCTGGCCTCCTGCCATGTAGGACTTTAGAAGTCACTAGTCAACACCTTGAATTGAAAACAAAAGAAAGCAAGCAGCCAATACAGTTCACACAGCAGAGGTGTTACATACTGCATTGTTAAGGTAACCAAAATTGGTCATGCAGCCACATTCTGTATCAGCTAAAGCTTCCAGATACTTTTCAAGGGTAGCTCGATGTAGAGTTTATTGCAATAGTTCAAATGGGAAATGATCAGGGTGTAAAGAACTTCCCTATCCAGAAAATAGTGTAGCTGATGGATAACATGAAGTTGAACAAGAGCCTCCTAACCTTGACTGCCACCTGCTCGTCAAGCAGTAGCAGTGAGTCCAGGAGGACCCCCAGATTATGCATTGGGTCTGTCTGGGGTAGTGCAGCCCTATCCAGGACCAAAAATAATGAACTCCCATATTCAAAGGGGATCCCTACCAGGGGTGAAATCCTACCAGTTCTCACCGGTTCGATAGAGTAGGTTGCAAGCAGCTGGTGACATCATAGAACCGGTTCTCTCCAAATCTGTTAAACCTGTTCAATCTGTTC
>JANHFT010002321.1:27119-46872 GCA_032467955.1 Pseudoxenodon macrops
CCTCCCCGAAAATAAGGCCAAGCACTTATTTCGGGGGTCAAAAGAAAATAAGACCCTGTCTTATTTTTGGGGAAACACAGTAGAATGCACATTACTTAGATCAAGGGTCCCCAACCCCCGGGCACCGGTCCGCAGCATGCCAGAAATTGGTCCGCACAAATAAGTGAAGCCCCATCCGAGTGCTACAGGCAGCACATGAGACCACACACCCTCCGGTCTGTGGAGAAAAAAAACCTATTTCCACAGAATCAGTCCCTGATGCCCAAAAGGTTGGGGGCCATTGACTTAGATGGAGTATTTTTAATTAGCTGCCTTTGAGTGCAAATGCAAGATTATTTGCTCTTTGGCATGCTCTTTAGCTACTGTAATCTGCATCATCAGGAAATAAAAAGATGCTATCCCCAATTCTTTCAACAAGATCGTAAGAAACATTTTTTGGGGAAGAAGCATACTATATACTGTATATCTTTGTTTCTTATTACATATAGTGTGGGATAACCCCAGGCCACAACACGGTGAAGCCTTTTAAGAGTAAGGTGAGGAAAGAACGAAGGAAGCATTCAGCACATGTATTTCCTTACCTTAGAACAAAATGTGTGCTCAAGACAAATATTTCAATCTGCCGTAAAGATGTATGGCAAAACAGAGCAGGTTGGTTATTCTGAATAAACGAAAATGGTATGAATTAGTGGATGTTTCTCCCCAAACAGCATCTCTTTCCTTGGAAAGAAACAGTATTACTTATCACCATTAAAGCTTTACAGGAAAAATATTTTTAACCCAAAACAATATTTTTCTGCAAAGTTTCATAACTTTTTGTAACAAAAAAGATTTGGGTTTAAAAAAAAAATTAGCCTTAGTCTCTCAGTATTTGGATGCAAGCCACTTTACAAAACCCATTTGTAAGCAATGGGAATTAAATGAGGTTAACCATCCTCTGTTGAATTAGCTGGGAATTTCATCTGTCCCCAATTTGATTCCAAATGTTTTGGACTTCAGCTTTCATAATTCCTCGCTAACTGGAAAGTGTAAGAATTGAATCCAGAACAGCTGAAATATTGTAGACCTTAGCCCTTATCTCAGTTTAAACTTATTGAGAACTGTTTAGGTTGTAAGTTGGCAAGGTCCTACATTTACAATATCTATTAACTTTCAGTGGCTTAAAAATCCTTGGACTGAAAAGTGTATGTTCTGTTTATAAGAAGGCACCTGAAATAGACAAGCAAATTGCCTGTGCCTTTTTCCCCATCTATTTTGCAGTATCTGCAGTTTGTACGAACTAGGATATGTCATATATTCAATTTTTTCCAATTTAAAAGCATCTTATAAAGGAACAAAACTGAAACCTGTCTTACAGTAGATTGTCTTACATAATGCCTATAAATGGACACAGTGGATATAAATGCCAATTTCAATCCCAAAATTGAAAGGTGATTTACAGGCAGGCTTTAGAATATTCTTTACACAAAAATAGTTTCATGGGTGACCAATCCATTGGCTACAAGTTTACCTATCTTAAAGGCAACATGGTACACGCATTATATGTGCTCATGTTCTACGGATATGAATTGGCTTGAATGGGTAACACCCCATTAGAGCAATTAGGCAACAGTGCTTGAAGCTGAGGTGGTTTTATTGAGCATTTTGGAAATGGGTTGGTTTGGTTTTTTGCTCAAAAACAGTGGTTCTCCTAGAATGGTAAGACAGCATCTATTCACTCTAGATGAGTTCAAATCACCAGGAGCAGATGGATTATATCCCAGAATTCTGAAGGAGCTGGCAGATGTGATGTTGGAACTACTGAACCATATCTTTCAAATACCCTGGGAACTAACAGAGGACAGGAAAAGGCTGATGTGATTTCAATCTTCCAAAAAGCAAAAAAAATATATCCAAGAAACCACAAGCCAATCAGTCTCGCATCAAATCCTGAAAAAGACAATCAACAGATCTGCAAATACCTTGAAACAATTAAAGCTATTACTGGAAAACAGATAATTCCAGATAAACTTTATTGCATTCTTTGACAGTAACTAAATTAGTGGACCAGCAAAATGCTGTGGCCATTGTATACGTCAACTTCAGTAAGGCATTCGGCAAAGTAGATCACAACCTACTTTTGGTAAAACAGAAAAAATTGGGATAGACAGCTTAACCACCAGATGGATTCATAGCTCTCTGACCAACCACACACAACATGTAGCCTTCAATGGAACTACATCAACATTGGAGGGAAGCATGCAGTGGGATGATATTTGGAGCGCTGACACCAAGGTTCTCTCTTAGTCCCAGTACTCTTGAGCATCTTCATAAACAATTTTATCTCTTCATCCAAATTAGGGAACTCATCAAATTTGCAGACGACACTAAGCTGGGGGAGAATAACCAACACTTTAGAAGATAGGCTCAAGATTCAGAAGAATCTTGACAGACTTGAACACTGAGCCCTATCTAATAAAATGAAATTCAGTGATGAGAAAAGTAAGATGTTACACTTAGGCAAGAAAAAGCAAATGCACAGATATAGAGTAGGTGGTACCTGACTCAACATCAGTAACTGTGAAAGGGAACTAGGAGTCCTAATGGATAACCACTTGAATATGAATCAACAGTGTGTCACAACTGCCATTGTTACAACTGTCAAAAAAACCAGTGCAGTCCTAAACTGCATCAACCGAAGAATGGTATTAAGATCACGTGAAATGTTAGTACCGCTTTATATTGCACTAGTAAGACCACGCTTGGAATAACGAGTCCAGTTTTAGTCACCACAATACAAAAAATATGTTGAGACTCTAGAAAGAGTACAGAGAAGAGCAACAAAAATGATTAGGATACCAGAGGATAAAACGATGAACAATTGCAGGAACTGAGTATGTCTAGTGTAACAAAGAGAAGACCCCCAGGGGTGACTTGATAGAAGTCTTCCAATGTTTGTGGAGCTGCCACAGAGAGGAAAGGGTTGGCCTATTCTCCAAAAGCACCTGAGGGCAGAACGAAAAGCAATGGTTGGAAACTTATCAAAGAGAGATCCAACCTAGAACTAAAGAAAAAATTCCTGACAGAACAATTATTCCATGGAATGGCTTGCCTTCAGAAGTTGTGGGTGCTCAATCACTGGAGGTTTTTAAGAAGAGATTGGACATCCATTTTTTTCGGAATGGTATAGGGTCTCCTGCTTCAGCAAGGGGTTGGACTAGAAGACCTCCAAGCTCCCTTCTGATTCTGTTATACTGTTTACTGTAACAGATCCAATTCAAACTTGGAGCATGTTTGAAATGTTTAAATAACCCTGTTTTGCACTCAAGGCAGATCTTTTCTATTCAATGCAGAATGTTTTACATTTGATTTGATTTATATTTAATTTGAAACAGTTCAGATTAAAACCCTTTCACAGCTCCACCACCCCGGTTCCTCTCAGACACTTTGGCTCTCTCTGTCTCTCCCTCCCTTGTACTGCTGTCTTGAATTACCCAGAAGAAAGAGAAAGTAATGAAGCTCTCTTCCAGCTGTTAACAGTTCACTGATTTCTTATTACTATTACATTAACAGTTGGCTGGCAGAAATTAGATTGCTTGGTGTCATGCCATTAATGTCAGCAGAAAACCTGCAGGCCTTTTCCAAACAGTAGCCAAGTGATCTGGTTGATCATCAGGCCATTATACAGTCTTTTGGAGGACAAAAACTATACGAATCAAGTGCCCATCCATGCTCCTGTAAAGTAGACCATTTCTCATGTTGGCCCAATATGACTCCGTTTCCCATCCCTTCCTTGTCATGTTCCGTGTGAAGCATTTCAGACAATAAAACTGTTTAGAATTAGTATCTTTTGTACTCTCCTCAAAGAACAAATGGAAAGTGGATGAAAGGAAACAATATGTGGGAAATTGCTTGGAAGGGAGTAAAAAGAATATTTTGGACTGACGTCTGGGGCTGTAAGGTTGCAATAATGAGAAGTATGAAAAGGATGTTTGGTAGATAATAAAGGTTTATTAACTTTAAATGCCACCCAATTCCCAGTAACTCTGGGTGGTTTACAAATGGTTAAAACCGTTTAAAAACAAGGAAACAACAAAGTATAGGTAGTCGATTTATATCCGTAATTGAGCCCAACATTTCTGTTGCTAAGCGAGACAGTTGTTAAGTTAGTAACAAAGTTGTTAAATGATTCTGGCTTCCCAATTGACTTTGCTTGTCATAGGTTTGCAAAAGTTGATCACATGACCCCAGGACACTGCAACCGTCATAAATACCCTGTTTCCCTGAAAATAAAACCTCCCTGGATAATAAGCCCAATCAGGTTTTTGAGTGCATGGGCTAAAATAAGCCGTCCCCCCAAAATAAGATTGTAATCTTCTGTTATGATTACTAATAGAAAAATCTCTGGTTTGAATTCTAGTCTTTGTCTGGTCATTTCTTCCAACCACCTCTGAATGCTTCGCCAAAATTCTTTCGCTTATACAGAGAGAGAAAGAGAGCGAGAGGAGAGAGACCACCCCATTATAGGAAAAATGTGAAGGATTATTTTTTTAATTAACCTTTCAACAGAAGAACACCTTAATGATTTTCAGTCTGAACCTTGGTGATGCTGCTACAATCAAATAGCCCTGATTTGTAACATTTTCTTTTTACTCACATTTCTGTATTTCTTCTGTTTTTTTCTAGTGCGGCTGTTGGCATTGGGTTTTATGGCAACAGTGAAACCAACGATGGGATTTATCAGCTGATCTACGCCCTTGATAATGCTAATCACACCCTCTCAGGGGTTGATTCACTGGTAAGGCATCTCTTCTGAGGGGAAGATGGATTTTATGGAGTGCTGGAAGTTGAAGCAGCTATCTGAGAATAAGATTCCATTGGAATGGTCATCCATTGGGATAGCTAATACCAAGAGGCCTACCGTTGTTGAAGTCTCTTCTCTACTTCATAGGGTTACCCTTCCTGCTAAGAACTTCTAGGAATTTTATATTGATGGATCTAGAATCAATCTCAAATGACCTTCTAGGAAAGCTTGGTCTTAACATATCTGGATAAGATTTGGATCTTTCGGATAAGAATTGTGGCCATCTCACCAGTAAGCTACTCCATAGGGAAAAAAATTCTACAGAATGTCCACTTTCAGGTATTCGTTGTCAGTCAATCAGAACAGAGCTGGAAGAGACTTTGGAGGTCTTCTAGTCCATCCACCTGCTCAAGCAGGAGATCCTATCTCCCCTCCTATAGGTCACACGTCCTATAGGCGGGGGCCTTGAAGGAAATGTTCTCTGATTGGTTTGATCAAGCTGGCAGACTTGATCAAGGGGATGCATTATTTCATAGCCAAGTTGATAGCAATTTGGGCAGTTGTAAAATAAAGGGCAGATGAAGACAAGCCAACCTGAACAAAAAGAAGAGAGCCATTGAGAAGAGTGCAGGGAGGAAAATTATAACTAAGTGGGTTTGAATACCCTTTACTTAAATAAGGCTTGCTCTTCAATCATTACAGCTGCCGAAATTCTTTGGCATGGTTCCCACATATTTCCTGCAATTTTACCTAAGTGGCTCATTCCTCTCGGTGAGGTGAAACTGACAGTTAGTACTGGACAAAGAATTGATTCATATCAACAGTTCCACAGTCTGTCATTATATTTTTCCCTGAAGCTACTATCATCTGTACTTCAGAATGGCATAATGTGAAAGAGGTAGTTGCATCATATACTGTCTCTGCTGGATATAAGCAAGGTTGATAGTTTCTCTTTTTCCGGAAAGCATATCAGCTGCAAAAACGGAAAGTCAGAAATCTGAATTTGAGATTGGAAACGTTCACTTTAGTTAATCAGGAAAATGGACTTTCGTACTATCAAGAAATGCCTTGGCTCTGGTTAACTTCAGAGCAGTTATCTGAAGTTATTTTATTACTATTGAAGGGAGCTGAGATCATAGTGTAAGGATTTGGGCTGAGATAACCCATATTGGATTGCTTGATACAAAAGAGGGAGGAAGACTGTTGAACAAAGAAGCATTGAGAGGGCCAAAAGGATGTGAGTGAGTGAGTGAGTGAGTGGGAATGTAGCCATGGAGTGATGGTGACATAACATCCTTCTAGTTGTCTCATCCTGCTTTTGCTGTACGGCTCTAGGATCCCTTTGGGATTTTCTGTAATTTTACACATCTCTGCCAACAAATGTTATCAGAGCTTCATGTGGATCCCTATGACATATAAAAGGAGTCTGAAAGAAGAAGACAAAAATAGTCTCTTTGTTTCATTTATTTCATAAAGGTATCCAAAAATGTGATGTTCTAGTACTGTTCACTGGAACAGTAAATTCAGTTAAAGACTAACTAACCAATTGTGTATCTCACTAAATAATCAGTGCTGGTTTGACTCAGCTCAATCCTAAATAAATACACTACTAACTTTGGCTCCCTCGTCACAGAGATCACCACTCAGATGTCTCAAGTAAGTCATGCCCCACTAAAAGAAATCTGTTAAGATTGCCATTTCAACAAAATTGTTGCCTATTGATGTGTGGGGGAGAGAGATTTCAAAACAGTTTCTCAAGAGTTGAGGCTCCAGACTCAACAATCAGAAACAATTTTGCAATGAGGAAAATTGAGGTAATAGTGCACTTTCTTAAAGGGGGCTATCAAAATCAGGCAAATTTAAGCAAAACTGCCCAGGAAATCACAAAAATGTCCTGAAGAAATTCAGAGATATGCAGGCATTTTTCAACTTGGCTAAATTTAGTGTTAATGACTACTATCAGAGAAGCACTGAATGACAATATGATTCATGGTAGTTTTAATATGTTGAGTGCTGATTGGCCACTGTGAAGAACAGTATGGTTCATCTCAAGTTTGTTAGACAACCCCCACATGGATGACTCCCTAAATGTCTGGCAAAATGTTCTATAAACAAATATCAAAAGTAAAACTTCTGAGGTTACACAGATGTGTTCATGTCTAATAGAGGACTGACTGACTGACAAACACTATGCTCCACAAGAAGAACCACATGTCAGCTGTCAAACATGGGGGTAATAATGTCATGGTTTGGGGATGGTATGCATCCCTTCAGGGCCTAGATGACTTACCATTGTTGAAGAAAGGATACATTTTGGTTTGTTTCAGATAATTCTACAGAATAATATCAGGCTCTGTCAGTTATTCACCTAAGTCAGTGACCCAGACATACAAGTAAATTTACAAAAAAAATGGGTGAAAGACAACTAATCAAAGAGAGAAGCAATCTAGAACTAAGGATAAATTTCCTGACAATTAATCAGTGGAACAACTTGCCCCAAAAGTTGTAAATGCTCCTGGAAATTTTTAAGAAGAGACTGGACAACCATTTACCTGAAAAGATACAGGGTTTCCTGCATAAGCAGGGGGTTGGACTAGAAGACCTCCAAGATCCCTTCCAACTTTGTTATTCTATTCTAATAATCGGTGTTGATAGGAGGCGGGAGATCCAGCCCTCGCCCACTGCTTTGCGGGGTCCCACAGTGCTCGGTACTCTCTCTGCTCCTGTTTAACATCTACAGGAAGCCATTGGGGTAAGATCACCCATCACCATGGACTGAGATATCATCAATATGCTGATGATACTCAGTTGTATATTTCAGGTCGTGGTGAGTTAAGTGATGCCGTGACCTCCCTCTCACAGTGCCTGGAGGCTGTTAGGAGCTGGATGGGGAACAATGGGTTGAAACTGAACCCTGGCAAAAACTGAGTAGCTCTTGGCTTCGGGTTCTTCGGTCCAGGGAGAGTTGGATGGGGTGGCCCTGCCCCAAACAGACCCAGTGGATAATCTGGGGTTCTCCTAGATTCACGACTTCTGCTCGAAGAGCAGATGGCAGTCATGGCCAGAAGAGCCTTTACACAACTGCAGGTCAGTTACAACTTTTCCTGGACTAACAATCCCTTCTCACAGTCACTCATGCCCTAGTCACCTTCCATCTTGACTATTGCAACACACTCTACATGGGGCTGTAGATTAAAGGCATCTAGAAGCTCCAGTTGGTGCAAATTACAGCAGCCTGCATGGTTTTGTACAGACCTCGGTGTGCATATGTGTCACCTCTCCTGCCAATTTGCTTCCGGGTGCAATTCAGGGTGCTGGTTTTCACCTTTAAAGCCCTTCATGACTTGGGACCAGGTCATCTGAGGGACCATCTCTTGCCGGTCACATCCACCCAACCTACTAGAGCGTAGAGGCAAGGAATGTTGTGGGTCCCGTCCCCCAAAAAGATACATCTAGTGGGCCCCAAAAGAAGGGCCTCCTCTGTGGTGGCTCACTCCCTCTGGAACATCATCCCTCCAGAAATTAGACTGGCTTCCACTCTGACATTCTTTCGGAAGGCCCTGATATGGTTCTGCCGTCGGGTCTGAGGAACCCAGAGTGGGATGGAGCCCATTAAATGGCTGGTATGAGTGTGTGTTGTCGCTGTGGTGGGGGCGAGGGGGGTTAATATTTTATTATTTTTACATATTTTTTATTTATTTCATATTGTGTTTTTATTTCCTGTGTAAGCCGCCTTGAGTCACAGTGAGAGAGCAGGCAGCAATATACATTTTTCAAATAATAAATAAATAAATAAATTGCTTTGGAATGGCCAAGTCTAAATGCAACTCAAGCCCCATAGAAATATAGCCGCAGGACCTGAAATGAGTATATCATGCTCAAAAACCTTAGGATACTTCTGCATCTAAGCAATTCACCACAGAGCCAAAATTTCCAAGCATTAATGTGAAAGTTAGAACGCCAATTGGAAAAAGTGTTTGGTTGCAGTTAATGTAACTGAAAGTGGCACAACCACTTTTATCTAAGGGAGATTTTTTTTTTCATGTTGACCCCTGTAGAACACACATTTAATTCTGAGAATATTTTGTTGGGGGGAAAAATGCTTAACAATTCAGAAAGTCTGAAAGGGAACAGGTACTTTCTTATAGAACTGTACCTGTATTGACAAATTTCAGCAGCCTCTCAAAGGCATTACTAGAGCTCAGGCATTTTGCCAGCACCCCTCTTTGCATCTTCCTGCTGCAGCTGAAAATGCAATGCTAGAGCATTTCAAGTGGCATCATGCCCAGGAAAAGTAGCCTATCACCTGTGGTATCTGGGATTCAAGCTTATTTTATTACAAGTTCCTCTGGAATTTTTGGCAGAGGGCCACAACTAAAATAGTAATGCTTACAAGCTAAGCAACAAGAAGCACCACAAAGTGATGAGATTGGAGAATGTAACTCATTCTCGTTTTAGTGAAATCTTGTTTATTTGTATTTTCCTGGATTGATGCTGTATTTATGTATCAAATTTAGAAACCGCCCACATTACTCACTCAATTCTGCTTTATGTTTCTGTTCCTGAATGCTAGTGGGATACTAAAAATCTGAGGAATAGATTATTATTGGGAGTGCAGTGTGTCTAGATGTCTCTTCCTCCATTATTGATGTCTCTCTCACACACAGTATATATGTACAAAAATATTAAGTTTCACAAAACCTGTGTTTTTTCATTTGAGGAAGAGACACAAACTGGCCTTCTGCAATATGGTACCTTCCCAATGCATGACTTCTTGGCAGGTTAGAAGTTCTACTTTATGCATCAGGATTTTGCAGAAAATGATTCTGTACCTTTACGTGGGAAGCAAATAACTTGAATTTGCTACTGTGGGCAAAGGACCAGCAATTTTCATGTCCATTTGTTGCTGCTTTGCCCCTCTTTTCTTCCTGGATCTCCTTTCCCAATGTGCCTTTAATTTAAAAAAAAATTGGATGGGAGAATAGCTGAAAGATGAGCCTGTGAACAAGCCCTTATGACTGGATAGATTTGGTTCATTCCAGTCCTGTGATGCTAATTTAACTTAACTTGCTTTTGAGAAGGATAATTTCATTATCTACTCTTGTGAGAAGAGCCTTTTCACTGGGGATTTGTGGGAACTGATATGTAATGCATCTGGAAGACACCAGCCTGAGGAAAGATGTTCTAGATTATAATATGTATACATGAAGAAAGTTAGTCACTTTCTTTGTGTTGTCTTTATCCTTGGGGTGATGATTGCATAAGACGACGTGGCCTATCCAGATCAATATACAGGTAGTCCTCGACTTACAACGGTTCATTTAGCGACCGTTCAGAGTTACAACAGCACTGAAAAAAGCGACTTATGACAGTTACAACCTTTGCAGCATCCCCACGGTCATGTGATCAAAATCCAGTTGCTTGGCAACCGGTTCATATTTATGACCATTGCTGTGTCCGAGGGTCATGTGATCACTTTTTGCAACCTTCTGAGAAACTGGGGAAACCAGATTCACTTAACAACCGTGTTGCTAACTTAACATCTGCAGCGATTCCCTTAACAACTGTGGCAAGAAAATGTTGTAAAATGGGGCAAAATTCACTTAACAAATTCTCACTTTTAACGGTAGAAATGTTGGGCTCAATTGTCGTAAGTCGAGGACTAGCTGTACAAGTCAAGGTCCCTGTGGTCGTTCATTCTCCTGTACAAGTGATTTGAAGCTATCTGCCTGCTGGTTCTCCATAGGTCTGCTTATTGTCTTTCGGCAGGTCTCGGGCACTACGACACAGATGAAAATGGTTCTGGAGCAGCACATGGCCCGCCTGAATGAGATCTTTGCAGCCCACAGTGAATATGTACAAACGCTCAAATTCATGCAGCAGATGGCAGACAATATTGTGCTGCAACTGTCAGGGCTTCCTGTGTGGAGTGATGTCACTGTAGACTTGTCCATGATTGCCAATAACGTCAGCCATGTAGAATATTATAGGTAAGTCAGCATGGTCACTGTAGCAAGAAACATACATTGTCAATAAGGAGCTATTGAAGAGTCAGTGCATTTTAGCGTTCTCCAAGCTGGATGTCCTCCTCATGTCCCCAACTCAGGATGACTCTTGACTGAGAAATGCAGAAAATGAAGTCGATATATTTAAGAGGCCCTCGGCTGGAGAAAGATTGAGGTCTCCTGTTAAGAAGCTGTTTGAGCTAATCTAGAAGGTCTTGGAAGGGATTTTTTTTCCTTCAGGCCTCTGAAGCTACTAGAAAAAACAGTAGCTCCATAGTTTAATTGCTAGCCTTTCCTGCGGAAAAAAGTGCCTGCTCTGATATCCTGCAGAATTATTGCCAATCAGCAGCAATAATATTCTGTCTGTACAAATAGACTGACTCCTTAAAATAGCACTTTGTGGATTTCACTGCACTATTGCAGAGATAGGAATTCTTTCATTCATTTCGCCAGATTGTTGGGGGCAATAGGCTGACTCTGTAAACCACTTAGAGAGGGCTGCAAAGCACTGTGAAGCGGTATATAAGTCTTAAGGCCTATTGCTATTGCTGTTTTCCCTCCCTTTTATCCATGATGGAATGGACCTTAGCCTAACACCTTTCTGACTTACAGCAAGATCCAGGAGGGCAGTAATTGGACAGATAGGAAGAGAAACTTCATCCTGGGCAAGTGACTATGTTTTTGCTTAATTCTTTCTTTCCAGCATGAGACAGCTTTCTTTTTTGGGGGAAAAAAATCAAAATATATAGGTATATAAGAAAGTGATTGAAATGCTAACATTTCCATGATGCTGTGGCATCCTAGTGGTAAAGATTCTGTATCGTGCTTAAGATTGCAACTCAGGAGAGGTCCTGCTTCATCATGAAAAGTTGCATAGGCAACAACTTCCAAATGTCTCCATTCTGATCAACATGGTTTCGCTGAATAGTTGTTATAAATGGAAGCAGAATTCTGATTGAATTAATGTCCACGCTTGAGTTTTAGGATATATACGTGGGGTCAGGGTAAAGCTAGTGCAAAGTATCATCCCACTCTGGAAATAAACATTGTTCTGCAGCAAAGAAATATGCACTTGATTTATTTCATGGGCTGTTTCTCAAATTCATCTCATTGGCACATCTCATTTCTATACTTAAACCCGCCTGCTAACTTCAAAGTAAGTATAGCTTATTCCCAAGGAAGTATGATTGCACTGCAGAGGTCTCAGCCTCCCTTTCAGCTTCAGCGGTCTGTCTTCAAGTCGCTAGAGGAGGAGTTTGCCCTTCACAAACTTAGATAATTTGTAGAAATGCCATATGGTTGTTGTTCCATGGTTCTGCGGAGGTGTTAGGCCCCAAAGCCTAAGAACAGCATCCTGTTTAAATTTCATCATCCCTCCTCCTACCAAGTTTCTCCAGGGATGTATGAGTTACCCAAGCATTCTCTCTCCTTTTCTCTTTTTTTTTCCTTTTCTTCTCCAGATGGCTCTCTTACCTCTTGCTGTTCATTCTGGACTTGGTGATTTGCCTTATTGCTTGCCTGGGGCTGACTAAGCACTCCAGATGTCTGCTTATTACGTGAGTACACAAAGTTGTTCAACCAGAGAGGCAGGAAGAAAAGGTATCTTTCACGGCCATGCGCAAGGTGCTCAAGTCTTTAATGCAGTCGGATGATCTTGGACCCTAAGAGAGAGAGAGAGAGAGAGTCCTCCCTGAAGAAAAACCACCTGGCAAAAGTCTCCACTTGTGGGATTTAGGGAGGGTTTCTTAGGATTGGTAGCCTCACATGGAAGGGATCAAAGAGTTCCATGCTGCCTACATTGCATTTTATTGTACCTATCACAACCCTACCTGACTACACTTTATGGATGAAAAACACCAACCAGCAATTTTCCACCTGAATTTTAGAAACTGTTTCCAGTTGTGATATAGGATGTGTTAGACTAGATTTCTCTTTTACTCCTAGGAGTGTTCCCTTGCACTAGAGTGACCGCACCAGAACAAGCAAATACAACAAAATAAAAGGACAGAATAAAGTATAATAGTTTTCAGTGGGGGGGGGTTGATAGTCTTACTATAGATAACTGCTTTCTTTTATGGCACAGCTGTTCTAGCATATAGCCAGCCCGAGTCTGCAAAAACTAATATGTTTTCTTGTGTTTGAACATAATTCTTCTGTTACTTCCCATTCCATATGGACTTTGCTATTTCCAGTCAGGCTGGGAAAGCACACAAATTTAATAGGAATGAAGTTACCAGAATTTTAAATTAGAGGAAACTTATTTCTTAGATATTTGTTCTAGTATTGATTTTTAAATATATATTTTCCGGTGCAGATATCTGTCTATCTGTCTCTTTCTCTCTGTGTCTGTCTGTCTGTCTGTCTGTCTGTCTCTCTCTCTCTCTCTCTCTCTCTCTCCCTCTCCTTCCCTCTCCCCTGAGAGAGAGAGCTCTATGTCCAGGAGGGGATAGATTTTAGTAAGACTAGAAGCTGTGATCTGGATCAAAATATCCACGACAATCATGCATTTCATCAGTTTGTGCAGACAAACTGGATTCCAGGTGCTTAAATTCAGTTCCCACCAGCACCGTTTGATTTATACGCAATATTCCCCGTGCATCTGGCTATGCTCTGCATCTCTATGATAGGGATAATCAAGACTTGTCTTAGAACAGTGATGGCTAACCTTTTTCTTCTTGCGTGCCAAAAATGGCAGCGCACACGCTAGCACGCACGCACATACCAGCACACAAACCCCACACACATACTGCACTCTGGAGGATGAAAAACGGCCCAACAGGACTTCCGGTTTGCCTGTTGGGCCGCTTTTCACCCTACAGAGGCTTCAGGGAAGCATTCTGAAACCTCCGGAGAATGAAAAACAGCCCTACGGGCAAATCGGAAGTCCGTTCCTGAACTTCCAGTTTGCCCATTGGGCCGTTTTTCACCCTCTGGAGGCTTCCTTGAAAACTCCTGAAAAATGGCCAAAATTCAAGGCCGAAAATCAACTGGCCAGCACACGCAAGCGTGCTGGAGCTGACAGGGCAACGCCACGTGTGCCCTCAGAAATGGCTCCGCGTGCTACCTGTGGCACGCGTGCCATAGGTTTGCCATCACTGTCCTAGAAGATGTTATAGAAGCAAGAACAATAGCAATGTAAGGCTCTATCCTGTTACAGTGCTCAGACCGATAGTGCAGAGTCTTGCTGTCACCTTTCTGAAATCTCCTTTTGACTCTTTGTTGTATATTTTTTGCCCACAGGATGCTGTGCTGTGGACTTTTCACACTTTGTCTCAGCTGGGCTTCCTTTGCAGCAGACGTTTCAGCAGCAGTGGTAAGCCCGACACTTGAACTCTAGCTTTCTGTCTCTTTAATGTCAAACTGTGGTTGTCTTAAGGGCACAGTGTACTAAGTTTACCGTGATGCCTGAGGTCCGGGTCTCACTGACCACCGGAGACCGCCCAACTCTTCTTTCCAACTTTCTGGCAGCTGAAAGGCCTGTTCATTTGGGGAAGCGTGTTTTGCTCTCCCTTGCCTTGCTTCCTGCAGCCTTTCCTGCTTTTGTGTTTCCAGAATCATACCTTCTCATAGCACAATACACACTTAGCAGGAGGAATTTTGAGCAACAAGGAGATTGGTTATTTAAAAGGAGCAGAAGTCATCTTGAAGGTGTTTTGCTTGGTTTGCCTGCCTGCTCTGCGTCAGGCAGAAGAAAATTAATTTGCCATGTACCTTCAGCACTGCCAATCTCATAAAATGCTCTACTTGTAAGTTAGTGGCACTTCTGCCAAGATTTCAAGGAGAGCCGAGAAGAGATTAAATGATTTCCTTTCTGCTGTTTACAAACTTTGGTTACTCTTAATTTTTTTGACAGATGGGAGTATCAGAAAGTAAATTTCATCTAAGCATGAGATATTTAACAGTTATTGCAGCCTCCTTATTGCTCTGGTTTCTTTGTTATCCGAGAAGCCTACTTTTATGAACACCTTGATTTTTTATGGATTGTTTTCATACCAATATAATTGGTGTACATATTCAATGTAGAAGAATAAAACCAAAACAAATGCATATTCATAGGAAGCTTTAATCTCTTAAATTCATATGCACATTCTACCTGTGCAATCTGTCCATTCACTTGGGAATGCTGAGATATGTAGAAACAATTTATTAAGCCTCCACCATGTAGCCTCCTTAAGTACAACTTCTAATAATGATAACAACTTCCTTTTTTAAAAAACATTAATGTTATCTTCTTTTTAAAAAATCTGTAATAAAACTTATACAAAATAAATAAATACAAATTTTGCTTCTTATAGGGTACCAGTGATTTTTGCGTGTCCCCAGATAAATTCATTGTGAATATGACAAAAAGTGACCTCAGTGCAGGTAAAAATATTGCTTTTGCCATCATTTGAGTAGTGGAGGACATTCAAGTGAAAATTGAATGAAAAGAAATAAAAGTGATGTAAATGTTAGACCCATCCCTGCATAGATAAACATCAGTATACAAAATCCAGAGATTTTAAGCTACCACACTTGAATTGAGGGATAACGTGAATATTTATGTGGAAAGTGCTCAGAATCCTGATTGTGCTTTTAGAATAGAATAGAATTCTTTATTGGCCAAGTGTGATTGGACACACAAGGAATTTGTCTTTGGTGCATTTTCCAACCTACTTTGTGGCTACGTATGGAAGGGTTAAAAAAAACAAGGAGCACACAAGTAGATCCTAGAGAGACATCTTTTGTTGGGCCATTCTAAAACTTATTTTGGTAGCATGGAAAGATCATAGAATCAAAAAGTTAGAAGGGACTTTGGAGGTCTCCTGGTCTAATCTTAACAGTCCATGAACTGCCATTTTATGAGAACACTGACCAAGTAGAGTTAATTTACCCCACAAGGGTCCCCTAGCTGTTTGCGGTAAAAACTACCCCACTCTGCTTCTGCATTAAATTATTCTCCCCAAACCATTTTAACATATCCAGTGAACAAAAGTAATAAGAAAATACTCCTGGCTATAGAATCTGTGCCAAAACATCCCTTTTGTTAATGTTTGCCGAAGTTTTGAGTTTTTTTTCCCTTCAGCTAGGGACTCAGATTTCATTTTATTTCCTTTTATTAAGGTAGTACCACAGTTTAGCAGTTGTTCCAACTTGTTTTGAAGGATCTGCGAGAGAGGAAAGGTTAAGTAAGTTTAGTAGGGATAGGAGATTATGCGAAGTGACCATTTGCTAATTATCCTTGGCATTTGCTATGTCTCAACATAGTAAGCAGAACTTCAGATTAGTAGGGGAGATTGGTTTGGAAGAATCAGCAAGTGTGGAAGGGTTAAGTAGGAATAGAGATTTGGTAAACCAATCTTTTATTAGTTACCCTTGGCAGTTGCTTTTATACTAGTAAACGGGCAGTGTTTATGAAATATGGTGTAAGATGTAGCTTTATCATTAATGAAAACTGACATTTTTGCAAAGTAATACATTCATGGCAGGCTATGATTTATGTGGCACGTGAAAATAGATCTACTCAAATATTGCTTCTCATTCTGCTCATGTCAAAAGTCTGGCAAAACTTAAAAGATACAAAGTTTTCTGCAGCATTATTTTTTTCAACATACATTAGACAATGCCAGCATTATAAAACTGAGACACTCCATACAGTGCTGTCTCAACTGGTGCTGAGCGGTGCTGACCCAGTGTGGCTTAGAAGTTGCTAAAAGTGTTACACTTTAACCAATAACTAATTACCTTCCTCTTGCACTTCACTTTTGTAGAAATTGTACAGTATTACCTGTATTGTAGACAGAGTCTGACCAACCCATTTCAACAGGTAAGAACTTGCTTGCATTTATACACCATTGGCAAATGATCCCCCAATAGTGAAAAGAGAAACCTGGCTCTTTATTCCAAGAATCAGCTTGCTCTCCACAAAAAATAGCAATAGCATTTAGGTTTATGTACCGCCCCATAGTACTTTACAGCACTCTCTGGTCTGTTTACAATCTAGAAGCATTATTTGCTTATCCCCAACAAACTGGGTACTCATTTTACTGATCTTGAAAGGATGAGTCAACCTTGATCCTGTCAGGATCAAACTCTTGGTATGTGGGCAGAGTTTACCTGCAATATTGCATTCCAACCACTGCACCACAGGGCTCTCCCCAAGTAAGGAAACATCCTTATCTGAACATGTTAGTTAATTTGGAAGATCCAGCCTTGATGGATCCAGCCTTACTCACCCAACCTATGGCTTCTGTAATCTCAGTAAATTCTGGCAAGTTGGACCTCTACATAGAAGATATTAATTATGAAATGTATGTAAGAGAATTTTGTTCATTGGATTTCTAGGGAGAGAAAGCTTTCTGATATTTTGAACGTTGATGTAAAAGAGTGTGGACTGACTCCTAGGTGTTGAAAGAGGATAGTATTTAATCTGTTTATAGGAAATCATTGACTTACAAACATTAGTATAGTGACCATTCAAAGTTACAACAGCAATGAAAAAAGTGACTTATGATCATTTTTCAGGCTTGCAACCATTGCAGCATCCTGTGGTCATGTGATCAAAATTCAGACCCCGAGCAACTGGCATGTAGCAGTATTTATTGAGGGTTGCAGTGTCCCAGGGTCATATGATTACCTTTTGCAACCTTCTGACAAGCAAAGTCAATGGAGAAGCCAGATTTACTTAAAGCTGTGTTACTACAACTGCAGTGATCCACTTAATATCTCTGGCAACAAAGGTTGTAAAATGAGGCAAAATTCAGGTAACAACTTAGCAATGGAAATTTTGGACTCAACTGTAGTTGTATGTCAAGGATTACCTGTATCGCAAGTTAAAATTTATGTAGGAAAAAAAATGGCTTATACCTTGCATGATGTGTTCTTTATTTGTAGGCCCTGACTATTTACCAGCGTTCTCTCACAACTATGCAGATCCAGATTCAGGGTCTTGTGCAGTTTGCAGTGCCTTTTTTCCCTACAGCCAAAGTAAGTTGCACAATGTTGTCTTTTCCTATGGAAGCAGGCAAGGTTCTTTGATGGAAGCTTCTGAGTTACATACATTTAGAAGTGGGTCACACCTGCTGTTTTCAGAAATGCTTTTTGACAAATACAAAATATGGGCACATACTTAACAAGGGAAATGTTGAGTATTCTTATGAACTACCTGAAGGTAAAAGCAAGCAGCAGAAAAATCATAGGTTATGGTTGACAGGATGTAGATGCCATGACCATACAGTAGCAGAGATACAAGTCTAGGATCCCCTGTCATCATAGTCTTCACTGATTTGGTGTCTCCAGGTAGTAATTCTGTGAGCTTTACTCCCAACATATCCAGAGAATATAAAGTTGGACAGAGTACTGTAGCGACTGGAAGTCATTTTAATAGATGGAGTGAAATTTTATATGAACAGAAAAGAGTTAGCAATTGGGAGCTCTATTTGTAGAGGAAATTTCAAAGCCTTCTTCAGCTAGATTAAAAAAAAGCCCATTGCTTAACAAACTGGTTTTGGACAGGAAATGTCATTCAATGTTCTGTATAACATGGATGTGCAACCTGCAAACCGTAGCAAAGGCTTTTGATAGCTGGGAGTCGAACAACATATGCATGGTCACATTTTGTCTGCCGTGTGAAATGAAGTGTAATATTGGCTTCAGAGGGAAGGTGGGTCTGTCCCCATAGACTCCTCAGGTATCTGAGAAAGTTGTCCTAGGCCAGGGGTCGGCAACCTTAAACACTCAAAGAGCCACAAAGGTCCTAACTGGAAGCCCCCCATTCAATTCTGGAGCCAACCAGAAGTCTGGTTCCCCCCACCATAGTATCTCCTCCTAGTGCGGCTCCTCCTTTTTCCTCTACCTGTCCTAACTGAAAGCCCTATCAATTGTGGAGCTGACTGGCAACAGGGAGCCGCAGTAAAGGGATGAAAGAGCCACATGCGGCTCCAGAGCCACAGGTTGCTGACCCCTGTCCTAGGGCATTGTGAGAGATTGTGAGCAGGAGATGAAGCCATTGGTTTATCTGAAGAGAGTCTGCTTGGTCCAGATGTGAGAGTTGTGAGAAGAAAGCGTTTCAAAGAGAGTCCAAATTAATAACTTGCTACAACTGTGGCATACATTATATGCCACATATAACATTACAACATACAACATTATAAATAATGTTATCTCAGACTAACATTACAAATACCTTCCTGAAAATTAGGTTGTCTTTGCTTCCTCCGTTTTGCCAGCTCCATGGACTTTGACATGCATGCCCTTGAGCTCCCATATGGAGCTTTAGCAAAAGTATCTGAAATCAAGCAATGCCTCCATGCATACGTGGGATGACTTTCTGTGCGTATCTGTTGCCCACAGGTAAACAATAAGGTAGTTCTGCTTTTTTTTTCTTTTACCGTTTAATCAAATGAGAGAGAATCCTTGGTAATGACAAATAGCAGTACCAAGAGAAGAAGCCCTTTTCTTCTTCATGAGTTTTTGCAAAACCACGATACAGCTCTAAAGTTATCCCTGTTTCTATAAAACCAATGTTGGGCAACAGTTAAATTTAAGATTGGAAGGATAAGGGTTCCAATTTGGAGTCAGCCAAAAAAGGTCACTGGGCCATTCACCATCTCTCAGCCCAATTTGATATCTCAAGATAAAATCAGAGAGGCGATTCTGTGTATGCCAGCCGGGAAGGATAGGCTACGACTGCAGTCCAGTAGGTATCTATTCACAGTGCTGGCTGGACAGTCATTCTAGGTATGGTGAACACTGTTCCTTTTCCAATAGAATATATGCCCCTTCTCTGATGGCTTTTGCCCTTGCTGCAGAAAGACCTGCTTGATATACAGAAGTTACTGAACTATTCTGAAATCAACCTCCACCAGCTGACTGCCATGCTGGACTGCAGGGGCCTTCACAAGGTAAGCAGCATAAGGCACAAAGGTGCTTTGGGGGACAAAGGTGTTCATAGCACAGGAGCACGACGCTTCCTTTCTTCTGGGGG
>JANHFT010002321.1:55548-69533 GCA_032467955.1 Pseudoxenodon macrops
ATACAGAAGGGGTTTTGAACTTATTACAGATTACAAACTGCTTCTGGCAAAAAACGGGTGAAAAATAGACCTGTTTTTGCAAAGAAAACAGCACGCAGAGGGTTTGCGAGGCCTGCAGAGTGCTTCTAGGGCCCAAACTTTTTTTCTTACTTGCTTCTTCAAAATCTTGGTGCGTCTTATACACCGGTGTGTCTTATAATCCGAAAAATACGGTAATCCTATTTTGGATTTCAGACAGCTGTTGAACCATATCTTCAGTATTCTCAGAAGTTGTTAGGGAGATGGTGGGAGATGGTATTTGGGGAGATGGTGTTACCATTGAATTGCCTACTGAATTTGAACAAGGTTTAACAATGGAAACAGTCCATTGGAGGAGAAAGTCCATCCAAAATAGTGGGAAGGTGATTTCGCTTTTCTGTTTCCATAACTGGTGGAAACCATCTGGTCTCCCCCTTCGGCTTCTGAACCATTTGCTGCAAAATCTTAGAAATGAAAAGTGCTTCTGCTAAGGACACAAACAAATTGTGTCTTTTCTGCCCAGTCACAGAGCTGAGGAAGGGAGCATTGTGTTGGCCGCCTTTATGACTCCAATTTAGGTAGGAAGACAGAGAGATTATGCGATTTCTTTACTGAATGATTTTTTTTTTCCAATTGTGACCTCAGAAACATACCCTACTTCCATGATGGCAAACCTCTGGAACGCGTGCCAGAAGTGGCAGGCAGAGCTATCTCTCCGGGCATGCAAGCCATCGTCCATTGTTCTTCCGAATTCCGGCATGCCGACCAACTGGTCTTCACATGCACGGGAGTATCAGAAACCAGAAGAGCAGCCACCCGATGCGCATATGCGCGCCGGGAAGATGATCTTATGGTTTCCAGCGCACGCATATGCACCGGCCAGCTGGTCTTCACACGTGCATGCGTGTGCCAGAAACCGGAAGATTATCTTCCCGGTGCTCGCATGTGCACCGGGCTCCTGCTCTTCCGGTTTCCGGCATCTGCACGCATGCAACCCTGTTTCGACACTCAGTGCCAAAAAGGTTTACCAACACTGCCCTAGTTGCCGATTCCAGATCTGGGTTAAAAATGGAAGGTGATTCAAAACTGTTCTTTCGGATACTGTACATTAAAGTAAATCCTCATAGGGAAACAATGCTACCTTAAAAACTACCTGAGCGGAGTACCAAGAGGTTTTCACAGGCATATAAATCCTGCCATATAAAGACGATTTTCAGAAAAGTTGGTTTCCCCACTTGGAATATAGGCCCATGAATGCCCTGCACTATATTCACCCTTACCTGTGATTGCACAGTTCAATGCAACTGCTGAGTTGCCAGCCTTTCACCCAGTAACCTTGATTACTTGTCCAAATTCCCTACCATATGGGGATAATGAAAATGGGAGGCCCACATGTCTGAAGAACATCTAGGAAAGGCTGCATTAAATTTTGACTTGATAAGCAACCAGTCATCATCTTATTCTTCTCATCCTCTTTCTCCTTTGGAGGATGTTTGTAAAATAAGTAAGCATTGTTTGTCCATAGCAATGGAGCATTGCTAAGCCTGAGAGGGGCAGAATGTTAACTACTGCTCTTTTTGTCTGTCCCTGGGTGACTTTTGCTGAATGTCCTTCCTCTCACATCCATTGTGCATAAAAGAAAGAGGGTACTCATGTCCTTTGCTATTGTTCTCAAGGTTCAGCTGTTCTTCGCAGTACATAGTGCTCACTGAATGTAGAGGAATTTGTTCCAGAATGAATTCCTTTCCCACCGTGTTTTATAGATGAAGGAGACAGCTCATGGGAGCTGGTGTAGCTTCTCCCAATCAGGTGTTCTTCAGATGTGTTGGGAGTAACATCTGTATTTTCCTCAGCCAGCTGTATCTTTGAGTATTGAACTACGTAGAGATGATGGAAGTTCCCATCTAATGCATCTGGAGTGTACCAGGGCAAAAAAGACTATAATCAGGGCATTTATAAATGCTTGCTGGTTCCCTCTCTAAGCTATCTTCATGGTGCTGCAAGAGGCAAAACTACTAAATGGCTCGAGATCTGACTGCGTGACGGGATGAGTTCCCGTCATTTGCTCCAGCTCCTGCCAACCTAGCAATTCGAAAGCATGTAATCGCAAGTAGATAGATAGATAGATACCACTTTGGTGGGCACATTAATTGGGGACATGAAAGAACCCCCAGCCGGATGTCCCCCTAGCAACAGTGATGTCACTTGCTAATCGTTTCAACTTGGAAGCACCATAGGTGCTTCCGACGGAAAGACGAGCGTGAATAATACCCCGCGTATCGGCACTCCCACCTTTTCCCCACTCCCACAGGCTTCTGCTCCCAACAAGGATCCCCTGCTTCTGCGAGAATGTCAGGAATATTTCGTAGCCCATAACAGATTTCCTTTTAATAGATTGTCCTCCTGACCTGACTCCTCTTTACCTGCAGGAACCAAGCTGTGCTCTTTGGTGGGAATCCACGGTATGAAAACGTCCCCCTGATTGGAAGAGGATCACCTCCCCCCACGGTATGGTGGGCTCCGGAGGCTAAATCATATTTATAACAAACCCTTTATTTCCCCCTCCCCTTTTACTAACACTCCTGTTCAATTTAACAAACACATTTTCTTTAAAAACTGGGATGAAAAACTCCTTCTTTTGTCAGAAAATACGAAATACTAGTTTATGGGATCCCCCTCCCCCTTGATGTTAGAGATGAAGAAATAGATAGTATATGATTTAAATGTAGGCTTTTCAATGGAACGACAATCCAGAATCTAGGCTGCTATCTGAAGATGGAAATTGCTGCTGCAGCCCTACTTTCTGGAAGCTGGCTTTTTTGTTGTTGTTGTTGTTCCCACAATTGTTTTAGCTGTATCAATGAGACACAATGTAGAATATATCTCCCACTGAGATGACATCTTTCTGGTTGGCTTCAGGCAGCTGTATAGCGAAAGAGTAGAAAATGTGTTGCGTTGCGTTGCTATTTGGCTGCTAGTCACTCTTGTTGTGCGAGGCTGTGCTGCAATTCTTACCACATCGGCAGACTTTGGCTGTTGTTTCTATAGCTTGCGTGATTGTGTTACACAGTGCATGTTACGCAGTTTGTATATTTCGTCTATAGCTTGCGTGATTGTGTTACACAGTGCATGTTACGCAGTTTGTATATTTCATTTGTAGTTTTTAGATTTTATTTTTTAATCTCACCTTTATTATTTTTATTAATCACTCAAGGCAGCGAACATACCTAATACTCCTTCCTCCTCCTGTTTTCCCCACAACAACAACCCTGTGAAGTGGCTTGGGCTGAGAGAGAGTGACCGGCCAAAACTTACCCAGCTGGCTTTCATGCTTGAGGCAGAATTAGAACTCACAGTCTCCTGATTTCTAACCTGGTCCCTTAACTACTAGATCAAATTGGCTTTCCCCTGCATCTTTAACATTTTGTTTGTCTGTGGAGGCAAGAATTGCAAGCTTCTGTTTGAGTGGGTATCTTTTTTTTTCTCCTCCCCATCTTATTCTACTTTTATCAAATGTTTTTCTTCAAATATATAATGTTATAATGTATATCACTTTTTTTGTTTAACATAAGATTATTTTTTTTTAATCTTGCTTGCAATGCTTGTTTTGTTTTTCAATCAACTGGAGCTATGTTGCCTTTTAAGGTGCTTGCATTTAAGGTGCTTGCATTTTTAAAACATTTTTAAATGTTTTGGGAGGGATGGGGTTTTTTCCTCTGCGCCCCCCCCCCCCATCCACTTTTTCATAAGAGATTTCCCTGTGCTGTAAATATCCCCAAATTCCCGATATACAAATACTGTAGAGTCTATGGACTCTGTGCATTTAAAATTGCTATTAGTTTGCATTTAGACTAACTGCATCCTTCCGCAAATTCATTCCTTTCCTGAAGTGTTTGGGCTGCATAAATCCCTGCATTTGAAAATTCAAGGAACTGCAGTCCCTGCACATCTGGAGAGTGCCATATTTTGGAAACATTTAGTAGAGCGGATTACGTTAATTGACAATGGAGACCTTTTCAAGGTTTCTGCAGGGCAGAACTGTGGGGGAAATTTCTGGTAATTTCAGGTTATTTAGTTTTTCCCATAACAATGCATGCTGCATATGGATTGAGTGTGGGGTTTCAAATGGGCAAAATTAAAAACCTTCTTGAGTAGTACTGCTTCCCCAATTGCCTTCATGCTGAGAACCCATGCTGGGAATAACGTTTTTTTTAAAGTTTATTCCAGACTTCCAGTCATGCTGATTTAAATAGTCAATAAGTTAAAAAAAAGCTCTTGGATTTGATGTGGTATGCCTTCCAAATGGTTTGTTACTGTTATGGTTTACTCAGCTGGAGATTTCCTTTCGGAAAGTTCCCACAGGACAGCCATGTTTCAATAAAACATCAAACTAGCAGGGGCTTTTTGAAGCCGAACAGATTTAACAAAGCCTACAACTTTGGAAATTACAGTGTACTTTCATCAGTTACAAGAAGTGTTTCCCCCCAAATCTGTATAGACAAGTGGAATGGGGGAATATTACAAAGGCAGAGCGCAAGAGAAAATGGCTGCCTTTCTGTAGTTGTGTGAAAGGTGTCCAGAGTAAATTTGATTGCTCCCACCTATTAAAATATTGCGGAAAAACTCATGATAAAGTATCAGGCTCTGAAGTGAGAACTTATTTACATGTGTATGCACAGATTTAGGCTTGGTAAGTATTGAAAAGGGTAATACTATCTCTTTGTCTCTCTCCTTATGTATGTTACGCAATAGGACTAGCATTATATTAATTGATATCTCTTACTGTTTGGATCGCATTACTGTTGCATTCAGTTCTTGACTATTTCTTGCATGGTTGAGACCTAACTTCACTTGATCACATTCCCTCCCCCCCCCAAGGTTCTACTGCCAACTGAAGGTAATAGTGCTACCATGGACCCAGTTCAAATTCAGAAGACTTCGTGTTAGTACGATACCAATCACCATGAAATTAAAATTCCTCCCTTCCCTCCGGTACAAACATTACTTATTTTTCCATTGGATTACAGTGTTTCACTTGGAACAAAAGTGCAAAAGTAGAAAGATTAAGAAGGCAAAAAAAAAGGGACCCAAGGCCCTGAATAACTTGTGTTTCTTTAGGAAAAAAGCTACAGTCAGTTCTGGGCTAATGATGGAAAATGCTCAACACTATCATAAAAATGAATAATTACATCAATGAGCCCTAAACTTGAATTAAAAGAGCAGGAAAATTATTGGAAAAATTATTCAGCAATGTAGTCTATAATGAATAAAAATATGTCCCTAACCTTTGATAAGTAATCAACTAGAGCAGATGCACATGTAAAATACAGAAGAAATGGAAAACTCCCAATGCCTTTTCACTTCCTATGTCCCTATCTGAAGTTGTCATTTGCCACATTATTATTTCTTCTTATTTATTTAATATATAGGTCACCTGAGCCCTAAAAGACTCTGAGTGGCTTACAACTAAGAACTACTTTATCTATGAAAACATATAAAAGATACCACTGACTGGAAGACCAGAGTATTCAAAGCAGAATAAAACGGAAGGGCAAAGTTATCCTGTCCCCAATCAGTACACTCAGGTCTTAATAGTTTCCTGAATGATACAAGAGTAGAAGCCACATGAATCTCTAGGGGGGAGATCACTGCAAAAAAGCACAAATCGCCACAGAGTAGGCATGTTTCCTGAGCCCTGCAAAACAACCTTGTTGAATTGAATTCTTTCCTGGGGTGTTGGAGTGGGGTTGAAAGGTTTGCTTTACATGATGTCTGAATCCACCCCAATAGCAAAAGCATGGAGTATAGACCACAACCATGAATTCATGCTAAGCCATAAGCCAAACACATTAAGACAACCCCATGTGTGAAGCAGTCCTTTGTTATATAGCTGCAGAGACCACCAAAGTAGTTGACTAAACTGAACCCAGACCAGGCTCTCATAAGTATTAAAAAATAAGACTTTAATGTTCATGAAACATCAAATACAAATTATGCCTCTGCAGTTAATGTGGGTCTTAACAGTTCTGATAATAAATAAGAGAGAGGTGAGTTAGCTGTTCGAAAGGAGAACTAGCCTAAGGAACCTCAAAGGGTCACACTTTATTCAAAATTTTTATACATTGTATTCTAGGTATGACTGCCAGTGGTTTACACAAAACAATATATCAAATCAATGAAACAGTTACAATAAATTAAATATCCACCTACTAGCATCACAATGGCAACATCTAAATTAGCCGTTAATAACTCTGGGGAGCAATATTGTTTTAATGGCCTTCTTGAAATGCATCAGAGTTGGTGCCTATTGTAAATTTCGAGAGGCTATTCAAAAAAGAATGTAGAAAGATTGCCTCTGGCCCTCTCGGCCACAAATGGGGAAGATCTTGAGTTTCTCTTCTGAGGTGACAAAGTAGAATAATCCTACTAATCTATAGCTCAGGAAGCTGAAGCTGCTGATCTATTAATGGAACCAGTTTTCCAGAGACAAGCGATTCCCTAAATAGACAAATCCTAAGCCATTCGCCATCCTTCTGTATGGATGAACTTTGCCTCATAAAACAGAGAAGTGGGTACATTTTAGTTCGGTCACTAGGAGGTAAACAGAATATTACAGCTGCCTCTTTCTAACGTCACAACTGAATTCTTGCATTCTGCATAGTCATGTGATCCTGGGTTCCTCATCCGATGTGTAAGCAGACTCCGATTTATCTTGTGTTGTTCTAGAGAAATTGAAATTAAATCCATGTTTATATGCAGCCCTGATTTTTGTATGTATACTATTCTGATAAACGTATATGCTTCATGGAGTAATTGCCCTGTGGTGTGAACTATTAAAATTAATATCAATCTATCTGAAATATGGAAAGCATATGTAGAGAGGCTGCCTGCTTGATGAATGATCAGGAAGACTAAGTTGATATTTGTGTTGCAAGCTGCCACAATCCATTTTCCAGCCTAACAGTTGTTTGAATATTCAAGGAACTATTTCTAATTTGGGCGTTTAAATGTTGGGGCTGTGCCAGTTTTTGGAGGCTTTAATCTCACTGTTGCAGATATTTGTTATTTCAAAAACCTCAAAGCTGATGGTAAAATTAAATATAGCTCTTTTCCATATAGTCCAATTTGAATAAGATTTAAATGCCTTAAGGAAACACTTTCAAGTTTTATTCTGTTCCAGAAAAGTAGTCTGTGAATAATTTTCTGTGACTGGAAAGTCACAACTTTCTCATAATAAATTCTTGCGCTCATATATATCAATTATATTTTCCAGGCCTGCATTCTCTAACCTAATGTCCCCCAGATATCCTGAAGCTACAGCAAGGGTCTAAGACAGTTCACCACAGCCAACTCAGCATGGTCAACTTGCCACAGGACAATTCGCCATGGCCAACTTCCCATGTCCCAACTTGCTTCAGGGCAAAAGTTTTAAATTATGTTAAATAATTAAGTAAAATTGTTAAGTTTTCCTGTGGCAAGTTGTCCCGTGGTGATCTGACTGTGGTGAATTTCCCATGGCGAATTGGCAACGGTGAATTGGCCGTGGTAAGTTGGCCATGGTGAGTTGCCCCATTCTTCACAGCAATGGGGGCGAGGGGATTTCTACAGATTGTAATTCCAACTGATTTGGAGGATACAGATTTAGGGAAGGTGTTTGTTTAATTTTATTATCAGTCATTGATACAATTAGGAAAAGTGTGTGTATATATGCACACAGTTGTTCCTTAGTGCTATATCTCCAGTATGCCAGAAATTTGTGATCCCATTTGGTTCCTATCACTTTTTGGGTTGTCTGTATTAATAACTCTTAATAACTCCTTAGAGGAGTAGAGTCTTCTAGATAGTAGTACGGAATAGGGGGATTCATAAGCAGGGGATTGGACTAGAAGACTTCCAAGGACCTTTCCAATTCTCTTACTCTGTTTCTATTCTACTCTACTCCTTCAAGGCTTGCCTTCAGAATTTGTGGGTGCTGCATCACTGGAACTTTTTTAAAAAGAGATTGGATGGCCGTTTGTCCGGAATGGTATAGGGTCTCCTGCTTGGGCAGGAGGTTAGACTAGAAGACCGCCAAGGTCCCTTCTATATTCTGTATCTGTAATGAAAAAGAAACTTTTTTACATTTTCTGTTGAATTTTTAAAAGTACAAAGCTCAATACTGGTCTAATATGTACTTTGCTGTTGGTGTTGGTGTAATCAACTCACAACTTTCCTGTGAAAGTTTCTCCTTTTCTCCATTACTGCTATATCCCAGTAGTGGAGAATAGCAGCTTCCAATTTCTCAAAGGAATCACAAGATCTTTAGGCCTTGCCAACATTTCCTTTCTAGTTGCCTTTCTGTTGTCATTTCATCCCACTCCACCTCTGCTGCTAATGGTCAAGCATGTTCTTCTGTTCCTGGTGGTACAAATCATCAGCACATTTACTTCTGGTTGGTTCTATAGAGCTACCATTTATGAAACTTTAGAAGGAATTTTAGTTCTTTTTTCTATAGTTTCTGTCAGTAAAATCCTAAATTTATTATTGAAATCACAACGTATAACTTCTCTCCCATTTTCTCTCCTCTGCCTAGTATTCTCCAAGTATGCGAGCCACCTATCTTGCGGTTAATGATGATTTCCGGCGACAGCCTAGCAACGAATTTCCAGCCTAGCACTCAGATCGTAGAGAAAAAACCACCCACGATGCTATAGTGAAACCCAATAATAACTGAAGGCACATAGACTGCTGGGAATAAGATTGCTTCCCTAGCAAACTGGTCAGGTGTTCAAAGGTGTTGAAAACAGATCAGCTTGAAGAAAACCCCTGCTGGCAATCCAGGTACCCTTCAAGGATTATCCTTGTGTGCTTGATTGACAGCTTTTCTTCTTCCAATATTACGTCTTCCTCTGTTGCAGACCCAGGATGGTACCCAGGTACTCCATACAATGAGCTAAGGGTCAGAGGTCAATTGATTTCTGCTCATTTCCTGTCATTACTGCAGTGGCCTCCCCAAGCTTTGTTTTCTTATATTGGGGAAGCCGGGAGATGTGAAATTAGAATAAGGCCTGCTACGGGGTTTGCACTTAATGCTATAAGTCCTGTTTCCTTTTCTTCTGCACCAACCTGGGGGCAGTTTTTGTTCATCCCAAATAGGGTGGTTCTGTCTTCCTTTTTGCTTTATTAAGGCAGATAATAAGACCAGTACACTGTACAAGTAAAGTGAACACTTGACACACGGTATACAATGCTAACCTCAGATAAATGGGGCAGGGGCTTGCCATGAGAGAAGATGCTCCTCACTCCTGAATCACATGCAATGCTGACAGAAGAGCGAATTTTTAGTGTCCTCTGAAGAGGCCTCTGCACAGAACGTACTGTTGGCTTGGCACTGTATCATCCAACATCCTTTTTGATAGAACCTGTTCGGCATTTTGTGATACAAAAACCCATGCACAATATTACCACTTGTCACTCTACTCTTTTGCATCAAGAACTGACATGAACTTCACCAACTCCTGTTGTGGTGGCCTCAGGTATTATTTAGAACAAATGTCTTTTTTTGTTCTGTGACATACTTTTTTTGGTTTGCTATTTTTTTTTTTTAGTCTATGTTTTATATTAGCCATCCAAAGAACATAATTTTTGTGTCTGTTTTTATAGTTTTCTGTTATTAAGGATTACACCTTTTTTATGTACTTTGCAAGCCAACTTATGATTTTTGGCACTGATCCCCCCCCCCCAAAAGGAAATTAAAAATAAAGGCAAATATTAACCTTCCAAGATAATGTATTTGTATGGCAAATGCTGACATATTCAAAAATACATTTTTCTTACTATGTGAGGGAATCAAAATGAGGGAATGTTGGATTGGGCTAGATTGGCTGCTCTTAATACGTAGGTAGTGTTCAAAAGGTGGCCATACAGTTTCTTCCAAATAATGTCTTGCTTTCTCCATCCGTGAAAGAACTGCAATATCATGAAATTAGGAACTGTTCATAACTTCCATTGTTACCTGCACACATTTGGCTCTTGTAAGGGGAAGTCCTATCATTGGGCAAAGTGTGGCAAGTTTTAGATTCCCCAGATCAAGACTAAAGAGAAGTCCCTTGCTTCACACACAGCTTGACAAGACTGTTAATCAGGCCTAAACTCAGCAGAAGTCTTTCAGACATTCCATCTAATTTTTTAAGATTCTTCCTGGCAAACTAAACTGAACCCAGACTGCTTTAAGCAGTCAGTTTCCCTCTGTCACTGTGAGTGTAATTTCCTTCTCATAGCCACTGCTGTTCTTTCTGCCTTTCCCACTGCTTTTTATCCTGCTCTTCGTATCCTTGAAGTAGAACAGTTGTTGACGTATCTGCCCTGAGAACTGCTGGCTCTCTCATTTTATCTCAGCCACCAGGAGATGAGCAATGACAAAGTGTTGGAGGTTAAAACAGTGCCAGGCAGTCTGTCCTTTGTCTCAGCAGCCATTTTCGACTACCGGTGTTAAGATTTTTTTTTTTCCAGTCTAGTCATCATTTGTATGAGCAATCACGGGCAGGAGATACTGTCATATCATTCCCTCAGGTAACGAAGGTCTTGTGGGCTTTTCTGAAACAGAATCCGATTCTTGTTATCTACTACTGGAGAGAGAGAAAGTAAAAGAAATAATAACATTTGGACAGGAGGGATTCCAAGGAGATGAGAAGCACTGAAGGAAGGAAATCAAAGTGCAGTATGTAAAATTGAAGAATCAAAGCCTCTTACTGGTGTGATTTCAACTTTTGCCAAAAGCAATTCCTTTTAAAGTTAACAAGTTACGTTTTCTTGGGTTATGCTAAATTTTCCCAAATGAGTTAGCTTACCTTTTTCTACTTAGGCATAGTTGGAAGTGAAAGCAATATGTGAGCACTCTCTTGGAAACATAAAACAGGTGGGTTTCCTCAGCTAAGTTAAAAGAACTCAGAATATCTTCACAGGCTGCTTGAAAATGCATGATTCCAGTGGTGCCAACATAATATTTGGACAATTTGCAATGTGTTCAAAATTGCCACTGACAACCACTGCAGTGATAACAACTGCAAAGTCAAGAGAGTTGCCCTCCAAGATGCATAATGTAACATGGGAGATTTTTAATTACTTGACAACAATTACATACTGTGTCTTTCTATCAAGGATAACTTGTACCTATCATGTACGGCAACAAAATTTATATATCCATCTTATATGTGATTGGCTACATTTTTAAGGCAGAGGCAGAAGAATCTTAATTTTATGCTATGAGTAATGCTATTGATAACAGTACAATTAAAATTGTTTTTTTTTCAACAAACAAACAAAAATGCATGTGAATTAACTATCACAGGCTACTTCAGAGCTGTGCCTGATTTATATGTACTGACTGGGAAACTGATAATAAACACATACTAAAAATATGAGTTTCATTTTCTTGTTTTTTTTTAGTTTAGTTTGATTTCAGTTGCTTTCAATGCAGAGCTTTGTGTTTGGGATTCGTTATTATTAGATGTACTTTAAGTATTACAGATGGCAAAAATAAAAAAGACATACCACTAGTAGGTGCACACATTATTTTAATTGTGTTATTAAATAAAATAGTAGTATGATATATGGTGTGATAAATCTGAAAGAAAACCTGAAAATGCAAGCATATATAAGCAGAGCAAATGCTTCTTAAGAAAATATCTGCAGTGTGTGTAATTTATTCAGTAATCAAGGCCTACCCAAAAAAAAAAACTTGCCTTGATTTGGAAAATAGTATGCTAAACAATAGTTTAAAACTACAATGAATATAAATTAACAATAAGTCTTACTTGTCTTTCAGACTCTCAATTTAATATCATAATATATAGTACTTTGGTGACAATAGAACATTTATTTGGTTCTTCTATAAGAAAATGTACAGTAAACAGCAAAATTTAAATCTCAAATTGGAAATATCTGAATTATACTTCATGACCTTCATACCCACCTTCCTAATACTGAAGCTTGATAAATGCGATTTACCAGTCAAGAATAAGTTTTCCATCTAAATCTCTCATAGGTTCTCTGCTGGCTCTTTGCACCCATATTATTCATACAATAATAACAGAATTATAATATTCACATTTTTAAAAAAAAATCAAAATCACAACATATACTACACCTTGCAGGAAAAGCTCATTGAACATCCTAGCCCAGCACCCAAAGAATCAGCCATGTCTTCAAAGCCTTCTTAAAAATAAAAACTAGCAGGGTCAGGGCAGGTCGAATCTTGGGGTGATGAAAGTTGAGATGACAATGTACTAACTAAGTCAAATTCAAAAGCCAATGTCAAGGCATTGTCAATGTTCTCTACTTTCGTAATGAAACGTTTCAGGAATAAAAACTAAGTTCACAAACGTAAAGTTCCCAACAAGAATTTTCTTTGACTGTATTAGCTTTGCACACTTTCCACCCATTGACTCTGTCATGACACACAGCATCTATCCCCTTGCAACCTCCAAACAAAGCTACTCCAACACATGCATTCATTCATTCATTTAATTTCTATGGCTGCCCATTTCAGTCAGTGAAATGGGCAGCCATAGAAATTGAATAAATGAATTTAATGGAGTAACTGTTTGGAGGTTGCAAGAGAATAGATTTTTTCTGTGAATGTGATTCAAAAAATACATTACAATTAAAATATTACAAACATTTTAAAACTATAAAAACACTAAACCAATAAAACACTAAAAACATCTAAATGAAATATACATAAAAGAACTGTGGTGGCACAGTGGTTAGAATGCAGGCTAACTCACTGCTCACTGCAGGAGTTCAATTCTGACCGACTCAAGGTTGACTCATCCATCCTTCCAAGGACGATAAAATGAGGAGCCAGATTGTTGGGGGCAATATGCTGATTCTGTAAGCTGCTTAGGGAGGGCTGTAAAGCACTGTGAAGAGGTATATAAGTGTTATTGCTATAAAAGCAGGGCACTTGTCCAATTAGTAATATAGCCAGGAAATGTAAGCTTGGAAACATGACCAGGTTTTTAAGGCCTTATGAAAGGCTAACAGAGTTGGGGCCATTCTGATATCCGAAGGGAAGATGTTCTGTACATCAGGGGCCATTGCTTATCTTTGGTCACAGCCAGTTGATGTTCTTTGGCCTGATAGGATTCATAGCATGCCCATTCTGCTCAACCTGGTTGGACAGGTAAAAACTCTTGAAGAAAGGTGATTATCAGTGATCTGTTAATTATCTGCAATAAACTGGTCCATTCCAACAGTGATACTAATTGTTCACAGGATTTGTTGACTGTTTATGTACACCTGCAACCAGATCATATCACAAAACAAAACAAACACACACACACAAAATCCTGCAACAAATGCAGTTGTCAATAGCATTGCATAAGAATGCAATGACATGCTGGCTTGTACCAGAACAATATACAGAAAAGAATATATAAGGTTGTTGAGTCTTTGGTGCCCTCTGAGCTCGATTGTTTTGCCTGTTTGCTTCATTACTCAACTAGGTAACATCATCAATGCTAGTCCTGCACACAGGCACCGATTATGTTACCTAGTTGGGTAACAACTCTGAGCTACTAGCATTCTTCTCTTCTGTTGCAAACGGTAGTTATTTCAGAAATAGCTCTTTCTACAGGGGACAGCCCAGGTATGATGCCCTCTTAAGCGGCACTCCACTGCTTAAAAAGTTGTCGAAAGTTGTCGTTCCCCTTCCCAAAAATAAATTTTTTTTAAAAAACCAAGGGGAACTGCAGCGTAAAAACGAAATAATCCGACTCTGCTATTCGTTCGGTTTGCTGAGTCTCGAAGGAACCTGACGATTTCCGCTCTTAATAAATTTGTTAAAGGTGGGAGGATTGTGCTAATCGTGAGTTCTGCACAGTGTTGTTCTCTCGATGGCCACATTTTAAGAGAGGGTTGATGGCGGCGTGTGTGTGTGTGAGAGAGAGAGAGAGAATGTGATGTATTGTTTCTATTCCGCTTCG
>JANHFT010002321.1:73412-84836 GCA_032467955.1 Pseudoxenodon macrops
AACTCAGGTGTGTCTTATACTCAGGTGTGTCTTATACTCCGAAAAATACGGTAATTGTTTTCCTCATTAGATTCCTTTCATTCATGTGGCTGTCCATAGCCATGTACATCATATATCTCTGGAGTTCTACAGCCGAATATATACTTGGCATTTATATATGTTGTGCCAGATACTTATTAAAGAATGTCAGGCAGGAAATGAAATAATCTTTATTTGACACACTCCATGCTGAACTCTCTGTGAACAGTTTCCGGACATTATTTTGGAAGGTCAGGTTCCAAAAATAAACAGCCATTTCTGGATACAACCCTGCCTATAGAATATTAGTATGTATAAAATAGTAAATATAAAGTAAGATGAAAGGCAGTTTTGATAATCATTGGTAAACAGATGTTTTTATATTTTTGCAATGTGTTGTATGGTTGTATCTCATATTTTCACATACTTAATTATTCATTCTTTATACACTGCTGTTCCTTCTCCAGGTATGATGCATGGAAAATCCAATGAGCCATCAAGATGTTCTATTTGTGTTGCAACATTTATAACTAACACTGTAAAGCTTTGCTGTATGTGTATATTTCAAAAAGCAAGCAAAAATACTGGTGAAATACAATGTGTCAGTTAACTAATACCATTGATAATAGTTTTAGATCTGAAGCTTTTCATGATGAAATATAAAAACAAATAACCCCAATCTAGAGATAGCTTTGACTTTCTTCCGTATTAGGTTAACACAGAAAGGTTTGAAATGGAAACCCGGGGTATTAACCACTTGGAAGGTGGCTGGCCTAAAGATGTCAACCCACTAGAAATGGAACAGACCATTCGTTTCCGGAAAAAAGTGGAAAAGGATGAGAATTATATCAATGTCATTACACAGCTTGGCACTGTAAGCATCTTTGATTCCATTTAGTTATTATGTATTGGTCTGTAAAAAAAAACACACCTTGAATATTGTCTTTTTTATTTTATGTTCTTTTCTATCTTTGTTCCTGTTACATTTACCAAATAATTACATGGTCATCCATAGATTGATTCTGTTGCTTTATTAAAATAGTTGATGGATCACTGCATCAAACAGAACAATGCCATCAATATCTATGAGGAGTATTTTGATGAGGAGGAGACAGCAGCAGTTACCGATGAGGCACCATCAGCAAAAACTATTAATCTTTTCAGGTAACAGCTAAAAACGTTTGCTTTAATACAATAAGAGAAGCTGTTGCTGGAATGGTTGGTATAGCTGTTGATATCATGAAAAAAGCAGCAGACTGTTGTTCTAATATGTGTAGTGGACATTGATCATACTAAATTATCCAGATAGACTCTATTTGTAGAATGCAAGTTACTTCAAATTGTTAGTTTTCTGATAGTCTGAAATGCCATGCCATAAGGATATGTGAGTTGGATAATCCTTTTTACTAGCAAATAATTCAAAGCAACCAAGTACGATATAAAATGGCAGACTGAAGACCGATTCTTCATTTATCCTTCTTCCAACTTTTGATATAGAACTAAATAAAGTTGAAGAATCTCTGCTGTTTCTTTTAAAGGTTAGAGACCCATGCTAATCTACTGTAACCAAAAAATGACCCTATACAGATGAACAAACAGTAGCACAAACATTTGTGAGGTCAATTTTTATAGATGCGTGGGGCTCTCACAGATTGCAGACTAATTTATTTATAGTTACAAACAGACAGCAGAATGTATGAGGGATGGAGAAAATTGTGAACAGTGAGAGATAAACCTTCCCACAAGCTGAATTTATTTCCTGGTGACTACATGAATTAGTCTGTGTCATTCTCTTAGCAATGATATAGAGTAGACCACCTACTGCCTTCTTTCATGTTTTTTTTAACAATTTCCCAATCCAGCTGGGCATTTCTGATAATTCATCCTCCAAATACTACTAGATCTGACCCTGGTTAGCTTTTCCAGGTCAGTCAAGATCAGCTAGTTGCTGCCACCCAGATGGATTTTGAATGAGGCCAGAAGAAAATGAAATGTAGAAAGAACATATAGTATATTAAATAGATTAATAGTGATAATCAATATAATCACATTGATCACACACATTTTAGAAAAAATAATAGCTTACTGGTCAAATTGCCTTACCTCCAAGTAGGACAGGCCATAGTTTTTAATATTGGTTGCAAAAGAAAGTGATGATACAAGGGTACGTCTTGCTTGAGAACTTCATATTGACATTTGGTTGCCAGCAGTGGGAACATGGATCCAGTTATATACTGTATTGAAATGAAAGACTAATTGACACATGCAGTGGGATAACTCTGCATTATTTTAATTTAGCTCCTAAAGTGCAGAGCTGAAGCTTTTGTATAACTGTACTTCAACTGTTCTATCCTTAAACTATAATCCAGTTACTTTGTGCTATAATCTAAAGAAAGTCCCCTTGTTCAAGATAATTATATTAAACTCAGTTTGTTTTCTCTTACTGCTTTTTGAAAATTTCCATTTTGGCACCTATTTGTGTTAATTTATTGCAATAGAAAACCTCATAAATTCAATGTAGACTACAGAAAGAGTTGTTGGCAGCATATAGAAAGTATTGAAAAGAATATATCAATATTCTTATTTTATATGGCAGCATGCTATGTTCAAGTCATGTGGTCTTAAAGTAATTAAATAATTTCTTTTCCATGTAAGGATTTATAGGCCTTTGGGACTTTAAAAAGGACATTTTAATGTATTTTTTCCTCGCTGAATGTACTCCCAGGGGGTGTTTTTAAAGCATGATCTGCTATGACAGATGTATATGAAACACATTTCCCAGAGAAATGTCACAGTGCAATCCAATTTAGCAAAGGAATGCACCTTCAATGTGTATTTATTGGACTTTTATATGAAAGGGACCCGAACCCGATTAAAAGAACTGCCACTCATCTCTCCTGGCACCCTGACCGAAGCCGGAAGTTGGCTGTAGCTTATTCCAACCTTGAGTTCCAACGGAGTTCAAAAGATATGTCCTACGACTCATATATATGGGACCTTGGTAAGTGGTGAAAACACTGCAGTTATGATTTGTATACAGTATTTTTAAAAAAACGATATAGCTTTTTAATTTATTTTTCATTGACTGAGCCATTCCTCCACTACCAGGAATAAATACTACCTTCTTGTTATGGTCACCATACCTGGTGTGAAGTAAACAGACAGAAAGAAATATTTCTTTGTAACTAATGCTCCAAAAAGTAATAGGAGAGGCGGGATTGGATCACGTCATCCCTCTTTCACAGCTTCATTGGAAGAAGGCAGCTTTTTAACAGGCCTGCCTAGAAGCTAATATCCCAATTTCCATATTGGGTACTTCTTTCGCTTGTACAGAAATGCATGTTATTTCTCAACCAGCTAATAATTTTATGGCTGTATATACAGATAGTCCTTGACTTACAACCATTTGTTTAGTGACCATCCGAAGTTACAATAACACTGAAAAAAGGTACTTAGGATCATTTTTCACACTTATGGACATTTGGTTCCTGCGGTCTAGCATATATTTACGTCGGCTGCAGTGTCCCAGGGTCATTTTGTGACAAGCAAAGTCAATCTCTATCCCATTCATGTTGGAGATACCATTTAAGGCGCTTCTGGGTTGAAAAGATTAGCTGGTAACATCACTGTTTTCTGTGTGATGCCAGTGTCCCCATGTCCCCATCATGTCCCCATCATGTCCCCATCAAGGAGCTGGAGCAAGTGACAGGAGCTCACCCCACTATGCAGCAGCACTGGGGTCTCAAACATGGGTTTGCTAACCTCCAATCCAGCATCCTAACCAGAGGTGGGTTCCTACCAGTTCGGACCGAGTAAGTAGTAGGCTGCTGGTGACGTCATGGAGCCGGTTCTGCGGCTCCGTGGGCACCACCATCTTTTTTTTCCTTTTTTTTGAAAAAAAAATGTATTATTTTTTTCGGATTTTTTTTTTCTTCTGCGCATGCGCAGAAGCCGAGTTTCCAGCACTACGCATGCATCGCCATCTTGTTTTTGGCCTCTTTTTTTTTTGAATTTTTTCTACTGTGCATGCGCGTGCACAAGGTGCACCCACATGGCGCAGGAGGCAGCGAACCGCCGGCGAGGTAAGTTAGAACCCGCCCCTGATCCTAACCACGTGAGCCACCGC
Source organism: Pseudoxenodon macrops (assembly GCA_032467955.1). NCBI lineage: Eukaryota > Metazoa > Chordata > Lepidosauria > Squamata > Pseudoxenodontidae > Pseudoxenodon > Pseudoxenodon macrops. The sequence continues at coordinate 77,557 of JANHFT010002321.1, forward strand.
ACTCCTAGCAAAGTCAATGGGGAAGCCAGATTCACTTAACAATTATGTTACTAACTTAACAATTGTAGTGATTCGCTTAATACCTGTGGCAAGAAAAATCATAAAATGGGGCAAAAGTCACCTGCCTTGCTTAGCAACATAAATTTTGAGATCAATTGTAGTCATAAGTTGAAGACTACCTGTACTGTAAAAAACTCATCTAATAAGCTATGCAAACCAGTCTCACCCTTTGTTTTCTGCCTTTTGAAGCACATTCATTTTTCAGAGGACTTTTCCCTATTTTCTTGTGCAAGCAGAGGTGACTGCTTCCCAGTCTGATGGGGAGGTGACTGCCTATAGCACCTAGGAAGGAAAGATGAAATGTGAGAAGAGGAAGAATAAAATAGATACTTCATTCCTCATTTCATGAGAATTGGAAACTTAGAGGAAACTATGCTTTGCTTGTTTCTTTTTTTTCATATATCTATCTTTCTTCTCCCTTTTATTAGAAGTCCCCAATAAACCAGATATGGTTTTCCAGCCTGCTTCGCCTCTGGTTTGCTTAGAGTACAACCCCAAAGATTCACATATCCTAATTGGAGGATGTTACAATGGACAGATCGGTAAGGGAAAGCTGATAATGAATGTAAAGAAAAAATAATTTTACTCTTGGTTGATGAATTACTGAAAACAGGATGAATTGGCTCTATTTGATGTATCTATTTCGATCCAATTCTTTACTTACACGTGGATTTTGACTTAAAGATGCCTCCTATAATGCTTTCCGTGTTCAACTGCACTCACATTTTATCGAGTTATTGTTGACTTTAGGAACAGAGAAATGATTTTACTTCATTCTTCATAGATCTCCCCACACAATCAGTAACAGCCCAATGAGAAGGATTTCTGTCACTTCCAGTTGCCAAAGCGTATGCCATATTAGTTGCAGATAGCAAAAGAATTTCAAGCCTGCATCTGCAGAAACCCAGCCTATATACATCAGAGAAGAGGAATTCTCTAATGGAAAAATTTTACAATCCTCTTCTTTCCTTTGCATCTTGTAGTACCTTATATTTAACTCAGGATTTTTCCTCTGCCATTGGTTACATGGTACATCAGTTATCAAAATAAGTATTGTCTGAACAAAAGTAACATTCTAGGTAAAATACTCACCTCGATCACATAAATTCTCTCCAACAGTGACAACTGTATTTGTCCCATCTTAATATGTTTTTTAACTTCATTCCACGTTTTGACATAGTTATTCTGAAATAATCAGATGCCATGAACTTGTATTAACACATTTTTTAATTTTTAGCCAACAGCGTTAATACTGCTTTCTTTACACCCTGCTCTCTTCCTTGTCAACTTTGTTAATTTTAAATAAATTTTAACATTGATATTTATTATCTTAATATTTACTGTTTTAGCTTGTTTTACTTGGTTGTAAGCCACCTCAAGTTGTCTCTTGGCGAGATGGGTGGCATATAGATTTAAGAAATAAATAACAGGATTGAGAATGGATAGTAGAGAAGAAAGGTGAAGATCATTCCTGGAGTCTACTCACCTGAGCTCTTTATGCCATCATCATTGCTACTGATCCATCAGGCTATTTCCACCAAAACTGTGTGAAGAGAACACTTCCAGGATTTTTCTTTCTTTGAGAAATTGTGGTGGCACAGTGCTTAGAATGTAGTACTGCAGGCTAACTCACTGCTCACTGCCAGGAGTTTGAATCTCACTGGCTCAAGGTTGACTCAGCCTTCCATCCTTCCGAGGTGGCTAAAGTGAGGACCCAGATTGTTGGGGGCAATATATTGACTCTGTAAACCTCTTAGAGAGGGCTGTAAAAGCACTGTGAAGCGGTATATAAGTCTAAGTGCTATTGCGATTTACTGTATTATTTACTGCAATTATAGCTGCAATTGTTTGTATTACTTGTAAGCCATTTTTAATTAGTTTTATTTAAAAATAATTGCAATGAATTAATAAAAATGAAACACTAATAATGTTTCTCAATTGTCTTTCATTATCCCTCAGCTTACTGGGACACCCGGAAAGGATCACTACCCGTGGAATTAACTGCAGTTGAGCTTAGTCATCGAGATCCTGTGTATAATGCTATCTGGTTGCAGTCAAAAACAGGAACCGATTGCTTCTCAGGCTCTACTGATGGACAGGTTACAATGAAGATAGCTAGGCATAGATCATGTGGCTTGTCACAATTACCTATAACATAATTGGTAGTCTTTGCATCAGAAAGTAGGTGCAACAACGGTTCCAGAGCTCAGAGAAATAAGAGCCACTTTGGTTTGCAATGGTTTGATTATTCGCTCTGTTGTTTTAAAACTAGCTTGTGCACTTAGTATTCATTACATAGTCTTGGCTAACTCAGTGACAAATGGCATGTTAATAATTTGATCCCAGCATTTGATGATAATTTGATAAATTACCTACAATGCCAGTGTCTAGGAGAATCTAGCTGATTTGTATATACCAAGAGCAGTAAATAAAGTTTCTGTGTCTGTATCATCACATATTTATTCAGCTATGGAACATTAAATTTTCACCTAAAGCTCTGAGCTGGGAGAGTAATAGCAGAATTTAGATTTAAAGTAAAAACTAGGGGAATTGTTAAGCACATAAAATACTCTAGAATAATTTTGGGGTATAAAACCACGTTGGACATTTTAGGACATAGTTTTATACAGTCAATATTCCTTAAAGTTTAGATTGCTGATTTAAATATATGATGATAGTCATGTAGAAAATAATTAAACCAACCTTAAAAGCAATAGGCTACAATAATTTCAGCTTCCAATCTAGTTCCAGATGATTAAATTGAGTAAATCAATACGTAGGTACAGGATAGCAAACAATTCTCATACAATCACATTGTTGCCGCCTCAGTTTAAACTATCCACATAAACATGGGTCGATTCAAGAAATCTAATAGGAGTTAACATGCATTTCTCTTTGGCCAGGTTTTGTGGTGGGACATTCGTAAACTATCTGAGCCCACTGAGACTCTTGTTATGGATATCAGTAGAAAAGGCATCCTAGAAAATGCTTTAGGAGCCATTGCATTGGAGTTTGAGCCAACAATGGTAAGTATTTGTTGGATGTTCTCTATGTTTACTCTGAAATCTTTCATTGGTTCTTAGGCTTTGGATGCCAGTAGAACATCCATCATAATTCCTAGTTTGTAGTAAAAGCATAGGTGACTAGAACAGGAAATTCCTTGAGTGAAATTGCAATAATGAAAGCTCTATTCTTTTTTCTTTTGGAAAAAAAAATAAAATTGAATTTTGATGGCATCAAAATAAAATAAAATTATATAAACTGGTAGCAAGTCATGGAAAATCATGATTTTTGTAATAAGGAATAGTGTGTTCATAATAAAGAATAGCATGTATTCAATAAAGAATATTGTGTAATCTTGCAAAGCAAGATTAATCAAAAGAAGCATTGCAATCTAGTTTGGTTTGTCTTTGGTTTCCAAATCCACCTCATTCAATTTCCCTTGTTCAGACTGTGATAGTTAAAACTAAAAATAATGTAAGTGCATGATAGAACAATGCACCAATGAACTGGTATGGATTGCTTATGGGAGAAATATTGCAAACTAAGGCTTTCAAAGTTATTGAAGGAAGATAAAATTATACTTGTATTTTTAATGTTCTATTGAAATAACACTGTATTAGAGTCCTACAAGACAATATGAAAAAAGGAAAATTTACAGTGTTGACACACCATTAAGCATAATTTAGCAACAGCAATGTAAATTCTTCTTAATATTTTTTTCTGTCTATTAGTATTGTATAGTCCAATATATTGTAGCAAATTTAGTATTCATCCATAGGCAGATGGAGGTAATATAAACTAAAATATATTTCACTTGTTCGTTTTAATTATAAAGAAAGGCAGATATGTTAGCTTCAGATTTCAGAATATATATATTTCTCTGATTAAATATTGTCTACCAAATCCTGACATGAATATAAACTGTTTTAGACGTTGACTTTGCAAAGGAAGACTTTCAAGTTCATTTAAATAAATCTCCAATTCAGGCCTCATCTCAATTTTATTTTATTCAGATCCTGCAAGGTTCTGTCTTCTAGCACACCTGACTAGACAGTAATTCTAAGCATCTGTATGGTCCAGTCTTTACCCAAGCCAAACTTGTCCTTCCCACAGATTTTTTGTTTAAAACATCAGAAACTAAGGATAGCAATATGTGTACTAATATCTTAAAGCTCAATAGAAAAATGTTTTGACTATACATTTAAGTATGAAATATCTTATAATATTTTAAGGTTTTAACAATGTATTAGAATATATTAGTAATATGATATAATAGTCAGTCATCTGAAATTTTGATTATCCCCCAATATCTCATTGCTTATATTGGTTTTTTTAATATATCATTGTTATAAATTTTAATATTTTTAATCTTGTCCTTTCATTAATATTGTTTTTTATTTCTTTCCTTTTTTGACTTTTTAAAATTATAATACCTGTTAAGTAAAAAAAAAAATGCATGAAATAATGGATTTTAAAATCAGGAATAATTTCCTATCAAGAACTAAACAGGGCATGCGTCCCATACAGAGAGAAAAACTGTACAGCTAGTCCTTGACTTACAATTCACCTAGTGACTGTTCAAAATTACAATGGCACTGAAAAAAATAACTTATGACCGTTTTTCACACTTATGACCATTGCAGCATCCCCATGGTCACCTGATTTACATTTGGCTGCTTGACAACATCACATTTATGATGGTTGCAGTGTCCCGGAATCATATGATCACCTTTGGCGGCCTTCTGACAAGAAAATTCAATCGGGAAACCAGATTCAATTAACAACCATGTTACTAATTTAACAACTGCAGTGATTCACTTAACAAATGTGGCAAGAAAGGTCGTAAAATGGGGCAGAACCCGCTCAACAAATTTCTCAATTAGCAACCTAAATTTTGGGCTCAAACGTCATTGTAAATTGAGGACTACCTGTAATTCTGTAATTCAGAAATTTTGTGCTATTTTAGCACTATAGCAACAGCACTTAGACTTATTTACCGCTTCATAGTGCTTTTTACAGCCCTCTCTAAGCGGTTTACAGAGTCAGCATTTTGCCCCCAACAATCTGGGTCCTCATTTTACCCACCTCGGAAGGATGGAAGGCTGAGTCAACCTTGAGCCAGTGAGATTTGAACTGCCAAAATGTAGCTAGCAGTCAGCTGAAGTAGCCTGCAGTGCTGCACTCTAACCACTGTGCCACCTCGGCTTCCTTTTTTCTAGAAATATAATATATAAACTATAATAAACCCAGGCCCCGGAAAACATTATAAATACATGCCAGTTGCCAAACATCCTAATTTTTAATCACATACTGTGGGATCCTGCAACAGTCTTCAGTGCGAGAACCAGTTGTAAGTCACTTTTTTCAGTGCTGCTGTAACTTTGTAAACCAATGCTTGTAAGTCAAAGGCTACCTGTATAATAGAGGGAATGCCTTTTGCAGATGAAACTCATAGCAGCAAAAGTGTTTAGGTAATATGGAGAACGAATGAAATATCAATTTAAAAACATGCAGTTAGACGTACAATTTATTTTAATGGCATGGTTATAAATATTTTGTAGTATATCTTGACAGCCACGGTGTCAAGTTGTTTGTTGGGAAAGTTGACAACTACTTTAGAACCCTGACCGAATTAGTGAACATTAGTGCATAACTGTCTTCTTCTTTCAAAAAAAATGTGCATAGAAATATTTATTATAACCGAAATCTTAGCTCATACTCCAGAGGGCCTTCTGTTCAAACATGCCTGTATACCATCACATTATCTAACTTCCCTTTTTGAAGTCTGCAGATGAAGGTTGAAAACTGCATAGTGGGTACCAGTAAAATTATTTATCCTGCAAACCCAACTGGCAACATATTGCTCATTTCCATGTTGACAAACACACTTTTTAAACACCGTGTTAAATCTCATTCCAAAGAGACTGCTACTTGAGGTGTGGAGAGGGAGACCAGTGATAATTTACCAAGGAGCTAATTGCTGTTGCCTTATCGCTGTAGCCAGTCTCAATAAACATTTTTTTCCTTTTTTGTTACATGGTCCAGCAAGTCCCTAATCAAGGTGAATGTAGTTTTCTGAGAAATAGTAGGGTGGCTAAATTGATAAGGACATCTCTGTCCATCACACTTGTGGTCTTATTCTGTCTCTCTTTCTCTGTCAAACACACACACATATGGATGAGCACACATACATATACACATGCAGGCTCCAGATCTAACATCAGAGCTTTGAAATAAAGTAAGTTCATACAAAGTTCATAAAATGAGGTGGTTTCTTTTCCCCTGCATTGAAAAAATATTCAAACACACACACACTCCATGCTTTGCTGCAGAATTATAAGCTGCCTGTTTAGGGTAACTTCTAATTTCTTGAATCATTTTTGCTTCCAAAGTATGAACTTTATTTCATATTCTTTGAAAAATATCCTTGTATTTTCAATATCACAGATATTGTCTTTCATATTAAATGGTTATTGCAGTAGCCTGTTTGTTGTGAAGGTATCAAAATACTGTGGCCAATGCAGGTGAGAGCCTCACCTAAACGCAAGTGTTAATTATGTGTACACCACATGGTGACCAGCTAAAATAAAATCATAGGACATTTTGAATATTATGAATGCCATGTCTAGACTTTAGTAATAAATTCTGCAGCGCTGTTTCTGAAAATAATACTAGTCCTGTCTTTCTGCTCCATATGCATCACAGGTAAGCAGACTAGATGGGTAGATTGTTCCTTTTCAGGAAGTTTTATTTGTCAAGCAAACAGAAGTTCCAAACATGTAAGTAAATTGTCACTTTTCATTGGCCTTCCACAGCCAACCAAATTCATGGTGGGAACAGAGCAAGGGATTGTAATTTCTTGTAACCGCAAGGCAAAGACAGCTGCTGAAAAAATTGTCTGCACATTCAGTGGCCACCATGGCCCCATCTATTCTCTATCAAGGAATCCTTTCTACCCTAAGAACTTTTTGACTGTTGGGGATTGGACAGCACGCATTTGGTCAGAAGAGAGCAAAGAATCATGCATCATGTGGACTAAGTAGGTAACTCTGCGAAGCCATTATTTTTAATTTAATGTATTTATAGTTCATATTTTCTTTTTTTCTTTTTTTTAAATAGTTTTTATTGAAATTTTATACATTTTAAAAAAATCACCCCCTCAATCGGAGGTGATAGACAATAAAATAAAACATACATAAACATAAACATACAATCAT
>JANHFT010002321.1:141477-158319 GCA_032467955.1 Pseudoxenodon macrops
AAGAATTCTATTCTATTCTATTCTATTCTATTCTATTCTATTCTATTCTATTGTATACTCTATCTCTTTACCTCTTAAGTGCTGACATCTGCTGGGGGCTATTGAGGAGGGTGGGGCTATTATGAATGAGTCTGCTTCTTGACTAAAAAATGTTTTTTTTCCCATTTCTCAACCAGGGAAATATAATATTCTGCCTTTTTAATATTTCCTAGAATATATCATTTTCCTAGGAGAGGGGTGGGTGCTAACTTCCTACAAAATAGAACTAATTTCATGGCATCCCAACAGGCCAGAGCTGATTTCAACCACAGCCCATCACTGGGAATGTCCTGAATTGTTTAACAGAACGGGAGTAAACAGATCTTGAGAAAGAGGACAGTGATACCGGATGTTCACTGGGATTATTGCTCTTAATCAACACTTGGTTTCAACAAGCAAAACCAAAAACAGAATCAGTATAGTTTCAAACAATCTCCTTATCAGTCCTGTCATCCTTCTAGTTAAGGCTCCTAATCGGAAAGAATAAAACTGCCAAGATAAATGTACAATTCCCAGTTCACCTAATTTCGCCTGGGACTCCAACAAGCTTCTAAAAAATAATGATTAAACAAGGCTTGGTTTGGATTCTGTTTGGCTTGACAATAGCCTGGCTGGTTAAATATTTCCAGAGACTCCAGGAATCAGTGTAATGTTTAACACCAAACACAAGACAGATGATGACATAGATTATTTAGTAAACCCATTCCCTAAATCCTTAGGGATCAACTACAAATACATTGTGGACAGAAAATGTGAAAAATTTTCAATTTGAAAACTCTTCTATCACAAAAATATCTAGCAGCTTCAACCATTTCTGTGCTAATTATTGGTTATCTAACATTCCCCATTAGCAGCTTGTTACTGCATTTGAAGGAACTGGGTGTTCAGAAATGTTCCAGTATTTTAGTGTTCTAGTGTATAAATGTCCAGGATGACTGGACACTTGGTACTGGTACTGTTTTTCTCATCCAGCACTTACCAAAACTCACTTCTTCATGAAAGTAGAATTGCTGGGTATGGTCTCCAAATGTGCAGAAAAAAGAAGAAAAAAGACAAGGACAAGGACAATGGAAAGAATGTAATAACAAAAACTAAACCAAAGCAAGATGTTGCACTAAATGACCTCCAAATTTCTTTCCAGTTCTGTGATTTTGCAATCCAAATGTGCTGATCCTCGCTTTACCCCTATGATTCCTAAAATGGCAGAGTTACGCTCTTGGAAGTAGACGCCAGTCAGAGGGAGGCTGGGCTGATAAAGCACTCCTTGACCCATAGACAGTCTGGATACAAAGCTGAATGTAATAGCAAATAAGCCCCACGAAGCCTTGAGATTGTGTTGGCTGTAGAGAGCCAGGATAAGCGCCAGATCCCCCTAGGAGGTTGTGGGAGCTTCATCAGAGGTGGGTTCCTACCAGTTCTAACTGGTTCTTTAGAACCGTTAGTAACTCGGTGATAGCGTCACGGAGCCAGTTCCTTTGGTGTCTCCATGGGCGCCGCCATTTTGGATTTTGCTTCTGTGCATGCGCAGAAGCTAGTCTTTTATTGCTGTATGCGCGTACACTTAGCGCAACCCTGAGCGAACCGGCAGCAAAACAATCCAAGCTTCATCACTTGAGACTTTCAAGAAGCGATTGGACTGCCATTTGTCAGAAATGGTGTAGGATCTCCTGCTTGACCTGGGGGCAGGGGGGTTGGACTACATGACCTACAAGGTCCCTTCCAACTCTGCTAATCTATTAATATTCCACAGCAACAAATCCTGGCGAGAGATATTTGCCAGGTGAAAAGTATGTTTACTCTTGTTAGACAATACCAAGCTGTATTGTTTTTCCGCATCCAGTCCTGTTCTCCACAATATTTTCTTCCCCACATTCTTTGGCCTGTTCTTTCCATAAACAGACTTTTCGTGACAGCTATTGCATATTTAAGATGGCTGACATATTTGCTATAATGAAAACCCAGCAGCGGTGGTGTAATTTCCTGCTGTTCAGGAAATCTTCACATGGCTTATAGTACTTTTGGTTTTGTTTCTTTCAAGCTAAGTCATCCTTAGATAACTCTCGACAATGGTCAATCAAGTTTTGAAAGTGGGATGCTTCCTAGGTGCTTCGACAATTTTGTTTGTTTTCCCAAAAAGTGGGAAAACATTTGTCAGTCATTCAATATTTTCTGAAACAGTTAGCAAGGAACTCATGCAGCTTTTCAGGGAGTCACGCCACTTTCTTGAGATATGTTGTTGGTAGGAATGACTCACTCTTCCAAATTAGATGCAATTAAAAACCTGAAAAGTTCCTATAAAAATCTGGCACCAAACCCACTATTTTTGGAGACAATTAAAAAAATCAAGACACAGATGCATAATCAAAATGGTTTTAGGGAAGGTCTCTCTCTCTCCAGCTGTGATGTTCCCACTGCTGAGAAGAATGCTGAAGACTTCTATCACTTCTATCTATACTTCCTATTCATATTGTAATTTTGGGCACATCCTTTTCACCTGTAGTTAAGCCAAACATTTCTGGGAATTGACGACAAGGGCAAAAGCATTCCTTTACTATTTGTCCTCAACTTTAGACCTTGAATAAAGAAGTGGTTTTACTGAACTATCCTAGCAACTGGGAGCAGTTACCATAGGTGGTAACTGTTGACTTACTAAAGAGAGCTCATTTCTTTCAAAGCCTCCCTTCCAGAATGCATTTTATGAGGTATAAATTAGCCAACCACTTTTTAAGTTAGTCCCATTTGCGTGACTGTTGAGCATGTGCCAAATGTACAGTTCAGGGCAAACCCAGAGAATTGTGTTAATTTAATAAACAGTAGCTAGCTATGAGTAAGCATATTGTGCCAACACAGCCAAGAAAAGCTTATCTCCCCCCCTCCTCCTTATTTTACCTTTTCAAGTAAGAGCCTTCCGATTAAAGGGGTGGAGTCAGAAAAAGGAGTGGTAAATCTAGACTACAAGTTCCTTTCCTGGATGCGTGATTCAGAATCTGAGCCTTTTTATTTTGACATACTGCAGCCAAGACCTGCCAGGCAGCCATTCATGCATAAAATAGTGTTGTAACCGGAACAAGGCCACCTCATAAATGGTGAGATATGGAGCAGCCCTGAAATAGGGGCTTGGAGGTCATTGTGATCCAAGCTGAGAGGAATTTACAACAGTAATAATTCTGTTACCCTTAGAGGGGGGAGCTGGATCAGCTGGGAGAGAAGTGTACAGGCCCAAGAATTTGGGTTATACTATGAAAACACTCATTCAGATCAGATCACTCAGTAATCTGGGGAAGGAGAGATGCCAATGGCAGGTCCATCATTAAATAGACCAAAATGTTTACCAAGCTAACAATGCAGCTCTTGCAACTCTTCCCCACCCTCCTCCCTCCAGCCTGTCCCAAGGACTAAGAGAGGTCACAAGAGCTTCAGCAGAGCACTCCGGGCAGCTAAATAATTAATGGAGGTGCGGTTTGCTCAGGCTGCCATTTCCGGGAGTGGCAGAAAAATTGCTGCCTGTACGAAAGGCTATCTGGCTGACGGATGTAGCCCCTGAACTTGGCATGACCTTCAGTCCACCGTGTATTAATCGAGGCACTCCAGAAAAGTTTGTTAGGGCTGATGTGTTTTGAAAACAATGTCATGCTTCACAAGACATTATGGTCGTTTCATGTCTCCTGCTTGAGAAACACCTCAAGCATAATAAACAAACTTTGTGGAGCGTTTCAGCAAATAGATGACGTAGCAGTTTTTTAAGACTTGTTAAAAAGAGCTCACAATGATAGATGGACTAACAAACTGCTGTTGTTGTTTTTTTAACTAAATCATCATTTTTGACAGAACATAATACAGCTGTAGTTAGGACACTGGTTCTGTGGGTAGTGTCCAGCTACTATTGACGCTATTCCTACAAAAGTGGAAAATGCAAAAATATTTCTTGGAGGATCTTGACATACATCATATATTCACAAATTTTGCTCACCATTCCAGAGGACAAGTACAATTATTTGAGAAAGATGTCTACTGGTATTAGCTTATAGCCCATGGCCGGGCTATAAGCTAATAATATAATGTGAAGTTTCTTTTCCTTTTAATTAGCACCATCATATATTGGCCCAATCTGGCTTGAAATGACTATATATATATATAAGGAGGAAGAACATAATGTGCTGATGTTACCTTGTTTGATAATGAAATGTTTGCAAGAAAACAGCCAAGCTCATAGAGCACTAAGGACTTAACTAAGGAAAAAAAATCTTTATTCAGAAAATACCTTTATTCATAAATATCTTTATTCATTCGTTATCTCTGCACTGGCACCCCCACCTCCAAGTTGGTAGAAGAGCAAAAAACAAGCCATTGATAAATTTTTAATGGCTAGAAATTCAAATAATTGCAAGACTAATGCAGCTACCTGAGTAGCAGTCTAAGGATGAGGCTGGAATACACCACAATGTCAACCACCACAAAATACAATGTCAAAGTACGTTGTACTTCCATAAGAAAGTGTGACATAACCAGAAGATCCCAAGAAGAGACTGCTGAATCAGACCAATGGGCTATCGAATCCAGTATTCTTTGTCACACAATGCCCAACTAGATAGTGTAACTTCTTGGTTATTCTTTTGTAGTTGATATTTAAAAATAGCTGCTTGTAATTTGAAGATAACAACAGTCCTAAAGACAGGTAACAAACCTGCAATTTTAGCAAGAAATAGGTAGCCAGTTCTTGATCACTGGACTCCTAAATAATGAAAGATTATCCTGCTTGTAGATAGGTTGAAATGCTATCAGCACACAGAAAATAGGATCTTGCCACCTTATTTTCTAGAGTTTTACAACATCTGGTACAAAGCATCTATGGAGATTCTCAATTATCTAGGTCAAAGATGTCCCAAAGGTGCTCATCAAAAGGCAACTGGACTTTCTTGGTTTTTTTTTCCTTTGAAAACGTTTCATTTCTAATCCAAGAAGCTTCTTCTTTAGATCTAGAGAAAATTCTTGGATGAGAAGTGAAACATTTTCAAGGGAAACCCCCCAACAAAAAAAGTCCAGTTGTCTTTTGAAAAGTACCTTTCGGATATTTGGTATAAAGATGAGGGGACTCTCATCCAATAATTCTGAGGGGAAATCATGGCGACAAGGAAGAATATTTCTGTTCAAAAAAAGAGAGCATGTTGAAGTGAATGTTTATTGCTCCAAAATGTATTACAGTTAATATCATTAGTATAAATACTTAGGCAGATTACTTGTCTTTTAAAGCAACCTTTAAAAAAAGTTAAAAAGAAAAGAACAAGAGCAAAACAAGAACGTTGCCCAGACTGGAACAGAATGTTATGTTCCATACATTGTCCAGAAAATAAATCCCGTGTCAAATAAAACGATCTGAGTTTTCAAATCATAGAATAATCAAGTTCAATGTTCTGGGAAGTCCAAATCCTTCCTATTAATCAGCTGAATCCATCAGTTAGGAAATGCACAGAAGAGAAATATTTGTAATGTTTGCCCTTCTCTTTGTCAACTCTTCCTCCTTTGTTCTCAAACCCACAAAGGAATATGACAAAACAAGAAGTCAGAAGCCATTTTTAGGAAGAAAAAAAGATATTTAATTTGTCAGACAATTTTGAATTTAAAAAAGCCATATATCTGATAAGAACCACTTCCCCCATCTCAGCTTAAAGAGTAGCGTGGATGAAACAGCAGTCGGGGACATTCCTCCTTCGTCTTCTGCCATTTTACTCAGCTTGCATTAGCAGAGGGAGATTACATCATGCCTCATTATCAGAGCAGATAAATCTTTCAGCCAAAAACTAGAAGCAGACTCATACCTCTAGCAAGGTACAGAACAGCATCCTCAGCAAAACAGGCAGAAATCATGACTCAATGCAAGCCTCTTCCGGATGAGCCATGGTCTGAGTCAGTATAAACTTGGTCCTTCCACTTCCTGAGCACAGACTCTACAGGTATTGTCCTTCTATAGACACTAGAGAACACACCTTTCCAATCAGAAGACAGGCTAAAGAATATTCGTGGAGTCACTGTCCAGACACATTTGAAGGATGTCCTTGTTTGGAGAAGTCTGGAAAAGAATTTACCTGCTCAAAATGCTTACACAATAAAAGCAGGCTAAACTTCAGAGGACATCGGTCTAGGAGGCCAGGAGAAGACCTGATGAAAAGGCATTGCAAGAAACAGGCAGTGCTTCTTTTAATCAAGGTAGCTTTCTTCTCCTGCTAGCATATGAGAGAGAGAGAAACTTCACCCCTTTTCTGCCCAAAAGAGGGGGGAAAGAGGCAAAGAGAAAAATGGCACACAGCAGCAGCATAAGGACAGGCAGGCCATAAGCCGGGAACTAGCACACACCAAGGCATGAAGACAAAGTGGGATACCATGAAAAGGACTGAAGGCATATCAAATAAATTTATTGAGGCGTAAGACTGTGCATCTCAGAACCCACTTCATCAGAGGTGGCTGGGAGACAACTCTACACAGGGGAAAGTTATTGTTTCAGAGTAAAGGCAGAGCCTGAACAATTCCACAAGGAACAGCACAAAAAAAGATGAGAAAGGATAAGCCAGCAGAATAAAATATCCTAAATGGAGGTGACTCATCCTCACCTGGTGAGGACGAGGTAAAGCAAGATGAGTAATGCTAACAAGAGACAATTACTTTTCTGTAGTGAAACGGCCACTCCCAGATGTTTTTAATTCAAAATTCCATTTCAGCAGCAACACAACCCTTTAACACTGGGATAGTTTGTGCAGTTACATGACACCACCCATCTCTTGCCTTGTGGAGCCCTGTGGCCTCTCCTTCCAATTAAATTCCTTCACTTTCCCTCCATAGATTTGCATTTTCCCCCCAATCAGTTATCTTGCACTCCCACTCTGGTTGGGATGATAGTCGTAGTCCTTCAGATTGTGGGAAGATGAAGTTAAGAAAGGCTTATCCATATTGAAAGCACAATCGGCAATGAACCTTTTTGACCAAACAGTTACTGACAGCAGTCTTGCAAATCCCACCATTTTATGTGCCGTGGAATGAAAATATCATTTTAATATAGCCTCCTCCTTTCATGTCCACTGGTGCCTCCAACATGTTCAATCACCAAGTTGGTTGTCAACATCAGATAATAATGATTTAAAACTCTGACCACAATGTAAAGTAGATCCTCCCTGCTGCATAAACACAGACATTCAAAGTAAAACATCGAGCGTTAAAAAAATATATATGCGGCCTTAATTTTCATAACAGGGAGGGATTAACAGAAGAGGAGATAATAACACTACCAAAACAATGCTATGATGTCACATTCCAGGGCTTGGTCCAAAAGCAGAAGGATCAGGAGAAAACAAAACCAGCCTCAAATAAAGAGTTCTTGCTACCTTTGACCAGTTTCGCTCTCTCCGTTAAGAAGAATTGCTTCTATTAAAGAAGAATTGGAGTGATATCCTTCTAATTTCCAAAACGCTCTCTTGTGGGAGTAGATATGAGATGGGAAGAGGCAGGAAGCATCTATTCCTCCCAACAAGAGGCTGAATTGTGATCCATAGATTGGAACTCCTCAGCACTCATAACGCCATATTTGTACAAAACGAACAAGATGCAATCAATGCACTGAATGTGGCCCCATCATTGGTGGGGTGAAAATAAGGGAGGCTCTCAAAATACTGGCAAAACAGAGGTGGAATTATAAATTTGACTGAAGGCTCCAAGGAGAATAGAAGGCCCACTGTTCGGAACACAGAACAGGAGGTGGCATCCTGACCCAGTGACCCAGATTTACTGTAACAGATGTCAAGCAGAAACGCTTGGTTTATGCATGAGAAAAAGAAATGCATTGCCTCAGCAACCAAGATGAAATTTTCTCAGTTCCCAGGATAACGTCTCCATTCTCCGTGTCTATCTGAGGCCTTGCCCCAGTTAGATGCTCCTTTGTGGAGGCAGGCTTTGTAAGGCATCCTCAAGGAACAGGATGTGCAGAGAGCAGGACTCAAAACTTCTACCATCTGTGCTTGCTATATGGAGATGAAGCCTAAGGCAAAACAAGACATTAAGAGGTTAGGTCCTTTTACATTAGGAATGTAACTGGGAAAGAAACAGACTGATCTATTTTACTCGCAGCATATAAGCAGAAAGGTCAGATAAGAATTCAGTTGCTCCTAAGATTACAACCGAATAATCCAAAGCTTACCATTTCGCTCACTTGCCCATTCCTTCCATCTTTCTGAGCCGATGCTTGCTTACTCTGTGAAACATAAGCATCATCTGCACGCAGGGTAGAATTGGCACTGCCCATCATTTGGCTGTTGGCCGTAGCACGAGGGAGGATGACATCATAAGGGGCATCCAACTGGAACCCACAAAAATAGTAAATAGTAAACATGGGGTAAAAAGTATAATCACGTTTTTTGAAACGTGACTGTAATTGCAAAAGAAACCAAACCAGTATTGCTGGTGCCAAAATATTTTAAGGCAATAAAAAGGCTCTCACAGACTTATATTCTCAATAAAAGGAGAATATTTGTAGCTCGGGGTTGAAATGAGGGTTCTATTGGTGCTCTCTGAGCTTGGCTGTTTTCTTGAAAACATTTCATTACCCAAACTAGGTAACAGCATCAGTGTTGATGATGCTTATCTCGTTTAAGTAATGAAACATTTGCAAGAAAACAACCAAGCTCAGAGAACACCAAGGGTCCTTCACTTGTATTTTCTCATTTCCTAACACAGTTACAAGCTTAGAATCTCACTAAGGTCTATCAAAGTAGCCTTGACATTTGCTAGCTTTGGTAACTATAGTGTAGGTTTAGAATTGTGCAGGAGAAAATAGAATAGAACAAGACTGAGACATTTTAAAGGTAAACCACAGCTAAAAAGTAATTAAAGGGCACTCTTCAGGAAGAGGGAACATAATTTCTGCTATTTTACTTTAGACCCACAACTGAATGCTTCAAACCTTTCCTGAACCCTTAAGCTTCTTGATTCCTTAATTGTACAAGTTCAAAACTTCAATAACAGCTGCCCATAAAACTGCTGGAGAAGGCCTGGCTCTCACAGAAAACACCTGAGGCACTAAATTAATGTAGGGAATATCAACTCAGGTGAGAGTAACTGTAATTGAACAAATATTCACAGCTTAAGCAATAGCTGAGCTAAACTTCCCCTGCTTAGGAAAATAAGAGATCAAGGGCCATCTCATATCCTACTGTGTTTGGGAAGTAGGCCTTACACATTTGTAAGCACAGTTTTTGTTTGTTCATTTTGTTGTATAATGTTTTTCTTAAGTAACTGTATATGGTAAATGTGTTCATTTTAATTTTATTTGCATTTTTTTCTTTGAAAATGGAATAAAAACTATACAAAAAAGTCAGATTAAAAACAAAAGCAATGAATTTGCCATTTTAAACATTTTTTTAAGGTTTACGCAGAAACATCCATGAGACTATTCAGCTTTTATTTACAAACCTCAAATGACTCCTGCTTGTGATGAGCTCTTTCCAACCTATACCTGATGTTGTTTTTGGATTTAACATCTCAGACAAGCCTTCAAGTTTCTGGTCAAGCATAGCCACTTCTTCTAACATCTTTTATAGACGTGGTTTGTCTGTTTTAAGCCTACTACCCAACAAATTAAGCAAGATGAGAAGGAGAAGCAGCTGCCAGCACAACCGCACATTCACTTACAGGCCCACTGTGCATCAAAGTCATCTCTGTGGGCTGATAGACGCTTGTCAGAAGCTGCCCATTGTATCCGCTGTATGGGGACACAGGCTTTTTAGCTGGAAGGAGAGAAACCACAGGACAATAGCATTTAAATAGACGATTCCAAACATTTTCAGGAGCAAAACTAGGTAGCATCGTTTGAATGACAAGCTCTGGAGAAGAATGCTGGTCAATAACTTGTTTAAGACAACTTGGTTTCTAGATGTAAAATTATGTTGATTTTCTTCAGAATGGGACAACCTGATGCAGTCAACTCACCTCAGTCAACTCACCATGGCCAGCTCACCATGGGACAACTCACTGGGAGATAATTTAGCAATTCAATTTTAAGTACCGTATTTAAAATAATTTAGAAATTATTTTAATTTCTGTCATTCACATTTTATTTTGTCCGTCTTTTTGCATCCTTTTTTTTTAATGATTCTTTTCCACCATTTCTTCAATATTAATGTAAGTCTTGTCCCACGGCAAATTGGCCGTGGTCAGTGGCTGTGTGCTGAGTTGTCCTAGACCCAATTTTCTAGCACAGCCTCATTAGAAAAAAGGCTTCCCCTGCCCTGAGACTGTAGGGTTTGTTTCATGTGAAATTAAAAAAAAAAGATTATATTAAAAAGTAATTTTGGGGCCAAAATCTCAACAACTGTTTGCAGCATCCCAGTTTTTGGCTGTTTTCTTTTTTCTTTTGCTGGCTTTCCACGTATAGTTCTGATTTCTGAAAAAGAATGCCCATTAGGGAAAAGAGACTCATTTAATGACCACGGTGTTGGTTTAACAACTGCAGCATTTGCTTAATGACCATGGCATTTGTTTTAACAACTGCTGCAAAAAAAAAGGTTGTAAAATTTAAACAGGGAGCTCCAACTTCACAACAGCCATGACTTATGACTGTAATTCCGAGCTCAATTACAGTTGTAAGTCAAGGACTACCTGTATAGGTGTATTACAATCTTAGCATACTGGGTTTATGTGTCCACCTGTTTTTATAGCTCCAGGGAGCAGGGAAAGATAAAAATAGAAAAAGAGAGGAAGAGAGTTTCTATAGAAATATATACTTTTAAAAAAAACCTAAACCCTAACAGCTCTTCCCCAAATTAATGGCACCCTTTCTTACAAGTACACCTGTATAAACACACATCTGTAATTCTTTCCAGTGAGCTGCTGTTGCTTATTAACATCATCTGATCAATGCAGTCCAATGAAAAAGCCATCAAAAAGCTACTGGGACTTTTGTTTCATAAGCCATCCATAAAACAAAGTCTTGTTTGCGGGTAACTATAGACAAAGTAAGTTTTAATGAGCCCAAGGTGCTTGGAGACTTTCTCTGAACAAGAAAATCCATCTGGATTTATGGCACTCAAGAGACAATGTTGGTTGTCTTGATGCTCTGAAGTTCAGCTCTCTCCAGCACGGGCAATATGGCTGATGTAATCAGTAAGCCAATGACAATAAACCATAATTTCAAACTGACGCATGTGCCTAAAATAAATCTTGCTTATTATATTCAGTCCATTTGTATAGTATATGATACCTAATCAACAGGATCTTGTCCTGCATTGCATCAGATCCTATCCAGTTTATCTTCAAATCATATAAAATAAAAAGATGAACTCAGCTACTGGATGTGCTATTCTAAATTGATTTTACCTTAGCTGAAAATAGTTTTAATGTGATATCTTGGTTTTTATTTATAGTACCACATTTCAATCTTTCTCAGCAGGCAGCGTTTCTGTCCATTTCAAAATAAAGGGTTATTTCTGAAGGTATGAGGCTAGAAATCTCGTAAACACATAACAAATGTACTTATCACTGTATAAACTTAAGATATAAACTCCACTAGATTTACTTCCTCCCAATAAAATATAGCCGTAAAACTTTTGTTATTTTATTCCTCATGTAAATTTTAAGACAGAAAACCAAATTATACAGCAGCTCAGATTTGGCAAACCTGTCTGAATTTTGATGCTATGATAAAAAAAAAATATTGTTCCATCTGCTGAGCTACTGTCCAACACAGTTAGAAAATTCAGCTACAAAATTAGAGGAGACAATGAACATAAGATCATAGAATAGAATTAGATGGCGTTAATGCTATCTAACCTCCCTGCCCCACCCAAACGTGTACCACAATGACAGTGCCATTCTTGTACAGATTACAGGATATCCAACACTCCTGGGAATCTACAAATTCAGGCAACCAGAATAGCATACCCTGAGATAGGAAGTTGTATAAACCTGATTCTCTATCACCACTAGATGATAGATGAATTTTTCTGGTCTTCTCCAGCTGGGTCACATATATAGATGACTATGATACCCACCCATACGCAACATTGTGCTAAAAGTGGGGGAGGGGAGAAGCAGAGCAAATAATTTTTCAGGACAGTTAGTCCTTGACTTACAACCATTTGTTTAGAAACCGTTCGAAGTTACAACAGGACTGAAAAGAGTGACGTACAACCACCCCTCAAACGTATGACTGTTGCAGTACCCTATAATCACTTAATGGAAATTCAGGTTCTTGGCATGTGGCATGTATTTAAGACGGTTCCAGACACCCCCTCAACCAAGTCCTGGGATTGCCATTTACAACCTTCCTGGTTGGGTTCTGATAAACAAGAGTTAATGGGGGAAACCAGTTTTACTTAACCACAATTCATTTTAACAACCGTGGCAAAAACAAAGGCCATAAAATTGGGCACAACTCACTTGAAAACTGCTTCGCTTAACAATGGAAATTCTGGCCCCAATTGCGGTTGTAAGTCAAGGACTACCTATAACCATTTTCATGTCTACATAAAAACATGTTAAGATATGTTTAGCAAGCATAAACCTGCATGCAGTTCCTCCGATTACATCCCCCCCCCTCCGGTCTCCTCACGGATATATCACATGCCTACCTGAAGAAGGTTCGTCCATTGAGAAAGCTTTGTTCTCCACGAACATGCTTTGGGATTTCTGCTCCTTGAGGATTGTTTCATAACCAACCCCCCGTGTGGGGTAGACATCATCCTCATAGGCCTGCTCTGGTCCTGGCTTCATCACCTGAGAAATCTCAGGAATGACATAAAACAAAAGAAAAACCGAGGCATTGGAGACAAGAGCAATAGCCAATGTGGGGTCATCCCAAGTTGATCTCTGGTCCTGCTTGTTGCCATAGACATACATAACAATCCATACTATCCAGATGGCCATGGAAAAGGAAGTAGTGAGGAGAATGAAAATGGCATGCTTTCTCCAGTGCTTGTACTGTCCACACAAGACAGGCCAAGTCCCAATGAAAGTAGCAACTTGCAGGAACATTACGTAGATGAGTGCCATGACAAAGTCCTCGTTCTTCAGTTCACAAGGGTCCTTGGCAGTACCATCATTCCTCACCACAGTAATAATGAGCCACTCAGTGTTGATGATGACTTCAACCAAGACGAGGACAAAAGCCATGCCAAAGGTGACCCATCCCCGAGGCCCAGTGTTTTGCCGGGCAAAGAAGTTGAGACTCAGGCTATGGGCAGCCAGGCAGGAGAAGCAGATAGCAAAGAGGACACCAAAGAGGAAGCGTCGTGAAGCACATGTTGAGAAGTCTTGCTTCACAATGAAGGCAAAGGTCAAGCAGAAAAGCCCCAGAGTGCCCAACAGAAAGAAAGCTTGAGTCCCTATTAAGCTCTTCTTCCGGTAGTCTTGGATAAAAGGCAGACTGGCCACTAAGACCACAGTGAGGACAAAGCTGGTGACAAAACCAAAGCTGGCCACGGCTTCTAAAACAACGCCCCAGGCGACAGATAGGTCACAGAGGTTGTAGTAGATGGAGTTCAAGTCCTTGCCACATCCGGGTGGTGGGGATGGTGGTGGTGAAGTCCCTTGAGCTAAACACGTTGTCATGGAAAGCACAAGAAGCCAAAGACATGGCAATGGTGTCCTGGGTGTAGCCATCACAATGGCAAATATTCTTGGCTCTTCAGGAAAGAACTAGAAAGAGAAAGGAAAGGTAATGACTATATGAAAATGCTGATATTTTTAGTATTTTTTCTTCTCCAGACATATCCAATATTTTTGCAACTGAGAGTCATTACTTGGCCTTTGGATCACGTATCAAGGACCACACACCAAATTGGACACAACCAAGACAAAGTAGGGCTTATTACACCTGAATAAAATAAACACTGTCCAAATGATTATTTTCCCTATTTAATACCTTACTCCTTGTGTTACATTAAACATTACAATACGATGTAACCTTTAGAAGGGGTATGTAACCAGAATTCTGAAGGCCCATACAAAGCCTTGAGACCTCTCTAACTCCGTTCTAGTCACGACCATGTTAGTTAGGCCTCTTTGGTTCACCTCTTCCAAGTACCTTTAAGAGCACTGCTGGGCTCTTAAAGGTGTCTGTCCTAGGTTGATTATTACCCTGAGAAATACTGGGGAAGATAGAGAAATGCTTACAGTGGGAGGGTTAGCCAAGGATCAAGGTTTATTTGATACAGCTCTACTTCTTGAAATCACTTTTCCATGCCAGCCAAACTACATGTTCCAGAGGACAGCTAAATTTAGAACTTTTAATTAAGAGCGCATTCAGGTTTATTAAAGTAACAGAGCTGGGTGCTTGAATGTTATGCATCAGACTTATTTAGCTTAAATGGCTCACTGATACTTTACCTGCCCTCCCCCAATCATGGGCCATGCTGGCTGAGGCTTAGGGGAGTTGTACTCCAAAAATCTGGAAGACAATTTATTGGAGAGAACAATGACTCAACACTTTCTCCTGAGTTGTTTCCTAAATCTAGATCACAGAAGGCTAACAGCTAAGGCAAATCAAGAGTTAATTTCCTAATCTGTGTATATTATTTATCTAATAACAGCACCCAGATCAATTTAAGGGCACTGACTGAACCTACAGTTTTCTAAGGTCAGGAAATCCAGTAGTAATGTCCAAAGTAACACTGAAGCCTAGGTTTTTTATAAAAAAAACTGCAGCTAATATGGCCCTTCAGTAGCTATTTTTTCATGACACAGATTTAAACTAACCTGCCACTTTTAACTTGTGGTTGACCAAGCCTATGTGAATTCATGGCTCAGTGAACACCCCCAGATTAGATTAAATCCATAAATTAAGTTTACTGTGGGTAAAACATGATACAGGCAGAAGCCACAAGGGAAACACATAAGTCGATGATTTGATTCGCTATAAGGCAGCTCTTTATATTTCTGTTTTGCGGCTTACAGCACAGTCAAAAACTTAAGAGCAGTCTGAGGGACTAAAGGAAGCATTATGACACTAAACTGTAAAAGTACATATCAAATCTTAAACACAGAATTAAAAAAAAATACCCCAAGACAGTGTTCCCCAACCTTTCCAGGTTTGTGGCCCGGCATGGAGGAGGGAGGGGGGAAAGGGGGATGGTTTTGTATGAGGGCAGGTGTGCGCATGCCCCCATTCATGCAAGTGGGCCTGTAAGCGCCAGAGCTCACCTTGAGCACCAGTAAGGCTGTGAGTGCCGGTGCCCACGATCACACGTCCCAGTTGTGAATAGGCCGCAGCCCACTAGTTGGAGACCCCCGCCCCAAGAAACTAAAAACCAAGAATCTGGCCAATACAACCAATCTAAAATTTAAAGTAGAAAGAAAACAGTCATCATCTGATGTCAAAAGCTACAAGCAGCTGTCTTTAAAAGTCTCGGAATAAGATGACAGTAGCCACTGAGCAAATGGCCTGTTTAAATTAGAAAGAGAGGGTTGTTGTTCCCCTCTTCCTTTCTAGTTTCTGGGGAAATTAATATATTAAAAACACACAACAAGGTAGATGGGGTATCCTGTGAACAAGAAAATCTCACTCAGGATGCAAAGAGAAAATTGCTGCAAACTCTGCATAGGCATCAGGAAGGGCAACTAGCCAGTAAACGCTCAACTCCACCCATTTGTCCCATCCCCACCCTGAAACAAGAGATTGCACGGTCATTAAAAAAAAAAAAAAAGTCAGGCAGGTTAGTGGTGCTTTTGGTGGCTACTGGAAAAGCCCAAGGGATGAAGGCTATTGATGTAAACATTTAACAAAAGTTCAAAGCAAGTTGGCGAGAGAGGCCTTTCCTTCTCCTGCAGAGCTGTAGAAAAGGTTTGTGCCATCTCCCACTTCTTTTGCTAAGTTGTGGAAGAGCTGCTAGTGACAGACTTGTGATGTTTGCAGAGAAAAAAGGAGGTTGACACTATCTTATCTTTAGACAAAACACTGCAGGAGTTAGGGGGGGGCACAAAGAGGAGAGAAAATGCACAGAGCCCACATAAAGAACCATGGCTAAACTGTTCTGGGGAACAACCATAATAAGAACTCTGCCCCTCCATTTCACTGCATAAAACATTTGCCGGATCAGCTGTGTTCCTCTGAGATATCACCCTCTAGCCCTCCCTTTCCTGGGTTCTCCCTCAGGACTGCCTAGTTCCCAGGCTCAGAGGAATCCATCTGTACTTCTAAAGGGGGTGGGGGTGCTCACATATCTCCAAATCTGATTATTGCAAGACCAATCAGGGCTAATGTGTGTTTCAGGGGCTGAAACCTGGGAGCTTTGTAGACTTTGGTTTCCTCTCTATTTAGAAGGCAGCTCTGTGTAGAACAGGAGTTAGCAACCCACGGCTCTGGAGCCACATGTGGCTCTTTCATTCCTCCCTGTCTCTGATCAGCACCACAATTTTAAGAGGAGCTTCCAGTTGGGGAGGGGGGAAGCATGGCGTGCCAGAAGGAGACTCTATTGCCAGGGGGTATGTTTTCCGGTCAGTTCCGCAATCGATAGGTCTTTCGGTTAGGACAGGTAGAGTCTCCGCACTAGGAAGAGACTCTATGGAGGGGGGGTGGGCACCAGACTTTCAGTCAGCTCCAGAACTGAACAGGGGGCTTCCAGTTAGGATCTTTGTGGCTCTTTGAAGATTTAAGGTTGCCGACCCTTGGTCTAGAAGGACTGACTTTTCCTCTGTAGGCATGTAAACAAACCACTTCATGTCTATGGATTCGGGCCTTTTCAGATCTAAAAAGCAGCCATCCAGTTCCATAGGGGGGGAAAAAACTCTGAATAGAATAGAATAGAATTCTTTACTGGCCAAGTGTGA
>JANHFT010002321.1:159728-170850 GCA_032467955.1 Pseudoxenodon macrops
TAGTCATGCCGGCCACATGACCACGGAGACGTTTTCGGACAGCGCTGGCTCTTCGGCTTTGAAACAGAGATGAGCACTGCCCCCTAGAGTTGGGAATGACTAGCACATATGTGCGAAGGGAACCTTTACCTTTATACTTGCAGCTGTTGCACTGAATTAGGGATTAGGGAGTTGATTAGATGGATTTTAATGTATTTTCAATCCATGGATCTTAAGAGAGAGAAAAAACCACATTCCACACAATTTTTCAAATCCTCTGACTCAAATAAAACCTGATTTTATATTTTTCCAGGATGTTAAGGAGTACAGAGCCAAAAAGCACGGCAGCTTAATGTTTGCAGAGAGCAAATCCAGAGAGAAGAGAGACTGGGGAAGAGCAGTGAACCTTGCTGAGATGTATTCAGTAAAATAAAATCGTTATAAAGAGCGGGGGTGGGGTGTGTGGCGGAAATGGCATTTGTAGGTCCATTTAAAGGAGGAGAAGAAAGATTACTGAGCAACAAACCAAGGTGTCCTTCCAGGCTGGTTCAGAAGACTGCTTGGCCACCAAGGTCAATTCCACTTGGTATTGGTTTAATGTGTTTAAGCCCTTGCTTTGCATTGAAACCTCCAAGAAGCCATTGTGGAGGGTCATTCAGCGGTATGGGATCAAGTAACATCAACATACAGCATTAATAATAGCACTTCGAATTATATATCTCTTCACAGTGCTTTACAGCCCTCTCTCCAGAAGTTGTGAATGCTCCAACACTGAAAGTTTTAAGGAAGAGATTGAATAACCCTTTGTCTGAAGTCGTATAGGTCTTCCTGTCAGGCCTACAACCATATTTCTTTGGGATCTTTGGCCTGCCACACTTTCTATTATTTTACTATGCATGTTCTACTATGGGAAAATGGGAGGGGGGATTGTACGGAGCAGGGGATATGTAGCCATAACAAAATTCTTTCTAGAAAGTCAAGGTCATCTTTAGTTTCTGCACCTGACCGGAACTGGATGGGTGAAGATCCCAGCTTGGCAGTGGGTGATTGGACCATGTGATGGACTTGTGGGTGTGGGGGCAAGATCTTGAACTTTCAACTGGGTGGTGGAAACTTGGGAATCCTCAGATTCGGGTTTTCACGGATGTGCCAACATGCCTCTCTTAATACATTGGAACTTTGAGGAATGCTTTGCCTTGGAGTCTGATTTAGTTCTGGATGCTATTTGGAACGCTGACAGTAAGTGAATACCACTCCTGCTGCTATTACATCATCTGTGGGTTTTTTAAGCATGCTCAAATTAGCCTTTTTTATTTTGTAGAAGAAGAAAAATGCTACTTCTATTCTTTGCCTTTATGGCTTTTTAATGCTTCCAGCAATTTTGAAAGTGGATAGGTTTCCAGCCTGAAATGTCCAAGATCGAAAGCACATTTTGGACAAAAGCCCGCAGCTAACCTTTGCATGGAATAGAAGTGGACCACTTAAGTTTCCTTTTCAAAAAATGTGCAGCTGAATTAATACGTCGTTTTGGCTTTTTTAAGATTATAGGAAATCAATCACCTCCTGTGTCCAGAGAAATTGCATTTCAGTAGAACACTATTCTCTGCTCTATAGAGCTGTGGTTAAGCCAAGTATTGACCAATTCAGCAGCGATTAAATAGACAAACTTAGTTCAAACATGGAAAGGAAGGGATAAAAAGGGATGATCAATTTTGATACTAATGGTCAGGCTCTATTAACTTTTTGAAGCATAGGTTTGCAGATAGGTTAGACCATTTTTTTTAAACAACTGAGATATTATGTCCTGAAGTAATTATAACCTTCCTTCTTTCTTTCTTTCTTTCTTTCTTTCTTTCCTTCCTTCCTTCCTTCCTTCCTTCCTTCCTTCCTTCCTTCTTTCTTTCTTTCCTTCCTTCTCCCTTCCCTCCCTTTCTCCCTTCCTCCCTCTTTATCCACTCTTTCCTTCCTTCCATTCTTCTTTCTTTCCTTCCATCCCTTCCTTCCTTCCTTTTCCCTTTCCTTCCTCCCTCTTTCATTTCTCCCTCCCTCCTATTCTTCCTTCTTCCCATCCTTCTTTCTTCCCTCCCTCTCTCTTTCATTTCTCTCTCCCTCCTATTCTTCCTTCCTTCTTTCTTTCCTTCCTCCTTTCCTCTCGCTCTCCCCCTCTCTCTTTCATTACTCACTCCCTCCTATTCTTCTTTCCTTCCTTCCTTTTTCCCTCTTTTTCTCCCTCCCTCTTTCATTTCTCCCTTCCTTCCTCTCTCCCTTTCATTTCTCCCTCCCTTCCACTTATTCTTTCTTCTTCCCATCCTTGCTTCCTTCTTCCCTCCCTCCTTCTTTCATTTCTCCCTTCCTCCTATTCTTTCTCCCTCCCTTCCTTTCTACCTACCTACCTTCCTTCCTTCCTCATAAAATGTCTAAAGACATGTTTAAAAATCAGAAGAAAACAATAGCTTAAACCAGAATGCTAGTATTTTCTGGTCACTGCATTTTCTGCTTTCTAACAGGAAAACAAGTTGCGTAGCTTCAGACAATGTACCCCATTTAATTCGGTTTCTTCTGGGGTTTCTTGGACAGTTTTCGGGACAAGGCCCTTTCCTAGATTTAGACAGACCAGGGTTAGGGTTAGCTGAAGAGCTGAAGAAGCTTCTTGGATGAGAAGCGAAATGTCTTCAAAGAAAACCTAGGAAATCAAGTTGCCTCTTGGGAAAAAAGCACCTTTGGGATATCTACCATGTTTCCCCAAAAATAAGATAGGGTCTTATTTACTTTTGACCCCTGAAATAAGCACTTGGCCTTATTTTTGGGGAGGTCTTATTATTTTTGAGGTGCAGGAGGCGGCGAGCGTGGTCACCTCATGGCTGCTGCTGTGTTTTAGGGAGGGCTTATTTTCGGGAGACGGCTTATTTTAGCGCATGCACTCAAAAGCCTGATTGGTGTTATTATCTGGGGAGGTCTTATTTTCAGGGAAACAGGGTATATAAACAAAAGCTAAACTCCCTAATTTAAGAGGCTGCTGAGATATGACTACAATATCCAGTTTCCTTATTAGCATAGTATTGTGCCATTTCACTTTACACAGCATTATTTGTGAAGCTTAATTCTACTCTGCATGTCTTATCAGGAAAAGAATCTCTATCTGTCTGTCTCTCTGTCTCTGTGTGTGTGTCTGTCTGCCCCCCCCCTCTCTCTCTCTCACACACACACACACACACAAACTCAATTTTATCACCATTCCCGGTGGGGTGAAACATTTGGGAAAGACATTTGCAAAACATCAGTCAATTTAGAGCATACCAATGATGATGCAAACAAATACACACCTGACAAGTAATGTGTGCTGCCTCACTAACACTGTGGCCCTAAACAAATTATGGTTATTTGGAAGCTATCAATTCTCTGGTTTTAACCTGCTTGCTCCAGCTTGAGAATTAACACCACAAATGTAGGTATTTCTGGTATTTGAACTACTGTACTGCAAGTCCAAAGTTGATATAACTTAGTTTTTAGAAGACAGGGCCTGGCAACTTGGCCTGCGTATTCTAACTGTGGTGAAGGTCCCCCATTCTGGGATAGTTCAACATGTGGAAGGAAGGAATTTTTCTCCTCCTTAGTGCAATATGTAATTTTCTCAATTCTCATTCCCTCTCATAGTAGCCTATTTAACATTGTAGCTTCCTTGAGCATGACTCCGTCTACACACACACACATATACATATTTATTGACACACAGTGATTATTTTTCTCTACATAGCCAACTATAGGGTTACCAGTTCTCAGTTGCATATATCCACACAGATACTAGAGGATAGTGATGAGACACAAAAACCTAACTTTTTGGCATCTTCTAGTGAATGACTGGATTTTTTAAATATCCCGGATATAGCTGTCCTATCTAAGAAGAAGAAAATGGTCTGTTAGCAGATGATGTAGCCTTTTTGTTAAAATCATACAATACAGATTTTTGTCCAATCAATGCCTGGATAAGATCTGAAAGGCTGGATAAAAATATACTAAACAAATAGGGATTCAGAGCAGGCTAGTTACTGTCATCCCTATTCTTAGAACAAGCACTTTTGCCCTGCTCCCATGTGTTCCAACAAACTACTTGATTCAGCATTAATTAATGTTGCAGAAGCCTTAAGTAAACATTGATGCTTACTTCACTGTCAGTTCCCTGGAAATCCACCCCAACAAACTTCCTCAAACTACTGATCAGTAAGACAGCTTAGCTGTTAACCTTTCTTTCTTGAATCAGCAGAAACAGATCTGTGTTTAGGATAACTGGTAAGTTGGTGAAGGCTTCCATTTTTTCACTTAGGAAAAAAAAAGTCAAATCTAAATATAGCTAATACTTCTCCTCCCCCCCCCACTCTAAAATGAATGGGGGAGGGGAAGATCCATGCTATCATTCTCTCCTATTAGAATTCATTTCTTGTATAATGCTCATTCACATGTTACAGCCCCCAGATGCAATTACAAACATGTTAATTTGTAGGAGGCATCACTAGGAAGCTTCTTGCACTTCTAAAGGTTTTCTCTGGACGATGGCACTGAATCACATCTGGTTAGATAAGTCATTTGATGAATGGACACTTTCAAGCTTACATTCCCTAATCACTATGTGCAAAACAAAAATAGAAATTCTGCATTCTACAATACATTAGGAGAAGGCCAGGGCTGGGTCACACCAGAAGTGCGCATGAGCGAGCCTTCGTTACTTCTGGATGAAAAGCCTCTGTGCATGCGCAGAAGGCTTTACACATCCACAGAGGGTTGTTTTTTGGCCGATTTTTGGCCAGAGGACTGGTTCAGGGGTGTGTTCATCCAGCTGTTGTTGCCGGTTCGGCAAGCAGGGGGAAATTTCCGCTACTGGTTCTAGAGAACCAGTCCAAACCACCTCTGGAGAAGTCTCTCTACATGGCAGCTCTTGATTAAAACATTTGCATATCCTTGTTGGAGTACCTGAGATGGATCTTAAGTTTTCTCTAGAACGACTCTGCTATCTAGGGATGATATGAAGATGCATGTTAACATGCTTATTTCATTGTAAGAATGCAGCAGGCTTCTCCTCCACACACCTTCACTTAGCAGGAGTAATAAAAAGCACCTCTGTTTGAAACTTCACTGCTGGTTGGAAAAGGCAGCGTTGCTCCAGATGGATTAAAGGTCTGAGCTTTCCTGGATCTACTTTTCCCAGATTCTTTTTGCAAATAACATGTGGCATTTTAAGAAAGAGAGGATGGAAATATTGCTTGAGGGGAACAGCATCAAGGGCCTAGGAGAAGCCGCAGTTCTGACATCTGGTTTCCATGGCAGGCCAGGAGGCACAGTACATTTTTATTAAACACTTCTGTTTCAATTTCTCCACTTGTACCAAATGATACATTACCCCAGATGCTTTTGTGAGCTGCCTTCTCATTGCATCCATAGGCAACACACAAAGTAGGTAGAGTTTACGCACAAATATATTCCCTCCCCTCTCCCCAATAGCTTTCAGAGAGTACAAATATAATTGGAAAAGTTGCTTTATTTCTATAGGTAGTTTTTCTTTCCAAGGCAAACAGGCAAACTGCAGAACAGCCCCCAAACTACAAAGGCCCAGAAATTCCTTTCTTCTATGATTCACACCTCTGCAGGAAACAGGCACCATTTCCAAGGTACCTAGAAGCAATTACTGGCTCTGTCTCAAGAAGGTTGGCTGCTTCCAGATGAATCTCCGTAGTAGGCAGGAGAGGTGGAAATGGCAGAGGAAGGAGGAAGCAGTGAGCAATTATTTCTTTTGGCCGGCAGGAGGGGAAAAGAAGGCATAAAATAGCAATAGGATTTAGACTTATATACTGCCCCACCATGATTTACAGCACTTTCTGGGCAGTATCAGCATATTTCCCCCAACAATTTGGGTTTTCATTTTACTGACTTCTGAGGAATGGAGGGCTGAGTCAATCTTGAGCCCTGTCAAGATTGAACTCCAGGCTGTGGGCATAGTTAGCCTACAATATTGCATTCTAGCCACTGCGCCATAGGGCTCTTATAAATGCTTGATAGACCTCAGGGACTCTTTTCTCCATGGTTCCAAACCCACAAGGATGCCTTAGGAAAGAGCAACAACTCGATCTTAAATATGCTTGATTACCAGACAAAGTCTTAGCAAGATTATTCAGGTTTGGTAGCTCATACAGACCAAAAGGCAAAAGTGAGAATAGCAAGTGATGCCCATAAAACAAATCAACAGTGAACAGGTTTAACATACATTGTGGGACAGGTGACAATGAAGAGATATATGTATACATCCTCTACCTAAAAGCAGAAACTATCACTATCTGCCTGGAAAGAGTATTTAGATCTAGAATTCTGCTCCTAATAAATTGTATATATCAAACTTCCAG
Organism: Pseudoxenodon macrops; assembly: GCA_032467955.1. Classification (NCBI taxonomy): domain Eukaryota; kingdom Metazoa; phylum Chordata; class Lepidosauria; order Squamata; family Pseudoxenodontidae; genus Pseudoxenodon; species Pseudoxenodon macrops. The sequence goes on from JANHFT010002321.1 coordinate 166,097, forward strand.
AAACTGAGTTTGGTGAAAGCCTACCTAGTTAGTTAACTCAAAAAAGCACAGCTGAAGATAACAAATAATGGCTATGTTCACTCACTATCCTTATCTATAATTAACTGAACTATTTCACTCAATATCCTGGGTTTGCCTGATACAATGGACATGAAATTAGTGTCTGAATTCATACGCTATATAAGACTGAAATGTAGTTGGTAGGTTTGTATGTGATGTAAACATAGCCAAAATATCACATCCAGTATGACATATTTTTAAAACTATGCCTGGTTGTGCAAATTCTAGAGCAGGAGTGTCCAACATTGGCAACTTTAAGACTTCTGAACTTCAACTCCCAGGCTAGGGAATTCTGGGAGTTGAAGTCCACAGGTCTTGTCAAGGTTGGATACCCCTTTTCTAAAGCAAATGCATAATCCTGTAACGCAGACAGCAACTGTTGTGATTGACAGTTTAAGATAGTCTGAATTCTGCAGACCAGCTTTGAAGAGGTCGAACAGTATCCATAACACTGACTGAAGGTATCAGTCCATGTTATATGTTAGCCTAATTCCAAGAGCATACACACTGGCATTCCTCAATTGATGGTTCATCAGATGGTTTTGACTGCAACTCCTATGAGCCTCAGTCACAAAGGCTGAACGTCAGAAACGACAAGAGTCGTAAATCAAATACATTGAGGTTACCTGACTGGGAAGCATATTATTCTTTCTCTGAAGGTTTCAGATGTTAAAGGGACTGAATCATTCTACAGTGTTATCTATTGAAGGGTATTTTGATAAGGAAACTTGATAAAGTCATGGAAACAGCTTGTAACAGCTTATGAATTATTACTTCAGGAGAGCCAATTTGGTGTGGTGGTTAAAACAACAGATTAGGCCCTGGGAGACTATGAGCTGTTTGAAACACAAAATCAGCTGGGTGACTTTGGGCCAGTCATTCTACCTCAGCCCTAGGAAGGAAGGAATGGCAAGTCACTTCTGAAAACTTGCTACGAAAACTTCAGGGACTTGTCCAGGCAGATACTAGGAGTCAACACTGATCTGAAGAGGCAGGATTCCAACTTCACTCATTTAGCCTAGGAAAGTACTAGAAAGACCTCCACGGCCCCTTCCAACCGTATTATTCTATCTTCTATGTTCCCAGTCAAGAAGCAAAGTCCCAGTTTAATTTAGTTCATGTTTGTTTGCAGAAAAGAGGCAAAAAGGAAATGTTCTCCTTTGACTTACCACTCACAACCCTTGCCCAAACTCAAGAGTTATGCACCTTAGCACAGTAGTACAATTCCCTAGACCCCCTACTTGAAACTAAAAAGGATCCATAAGGTAACTTGGCTCTTAAAGTCAACTCACCACGATTCTCAGCCCTTGATGGCAACATGAAGTACCACCAAATAGCTGTGTTGTTGTTTTTTTAAAATTATCAGGCACATTTGTAGTTTCCCTTTCTTCCCAATGTCCTAGGGATAAAATATATTGTTCCAATGTCATGCTCCTAACAACTCCAGCCAGCTAAAAGGTTTGAGGAGGGCTCAGTGAGAATTTGAAACCCGGGGTTCTTTTGCGCCACATTCAACAGTTGTTGCATTTCTCAATCCCCTTTGCTGGGAGGGATTGAGTGGAAGAGTGTGTGTTGTGAGTGTGTGTATTTCTCTCTCTCTCTCTCCCCCTCCCCCTGTGTGTGTGTAAAGGGAGAGAGAAACACACCAACCCTTAAAGAATCCCTCTTTTGCCTTGCAAATTCCCTGCCATCATATTAAACCCCTGGGTGCACTTCACCACCTTCCCCCCCTCTCTCTTTCCTCAATCACACTCCTCAAACAAAACATGAAAGAATGTTCCCGATTGGCTTTAAAGCTTTAACCTTGCTGTGGTGGTTGTTTTTTTAAAAGAAGCAACGTCGGATAATCCAAGCGCAAACCCCTATGCTTAAATGCCTACTGCGCGCGCGCACACACACACACACCCAACACCTATCGCCACCTTTAAGTTACACTTTTTGTACGAGAAGAACTGGGACCCTCCTCCAGCGGCTCCATAGTTCTGCCTTGTGTTAAGATAACCTGACCGCGGTAGTTCCTACAAAGCAGAAAGCGAAGGAGGAGAACCGTCTTAAGAGGAAGCAGGAAGGGCTGCTTTGTATTTTAAGGCATTCCTTGCACACACACACACACACACACACCACACACACACACCTCTTCCTCGCTGCTGCTGTTTCTAAAAGAAACTAAACCCCCCTCCTCCTCTTTCCATGCTTCTTCTGGGTCAGCAGAAAACGACCTGCGAACTCCCTCCGCGAGGATCCAAGCCTCAACAGCTTACCTTGCTTTTAGGTAGGGCGAAGTGGCGCTCCTCCCTTCCAAGAAGATCGGAGGTGAGGAGCCGGCAGGGATTGGCAGTCCGGCCGGGAGGCCCCCCGGGACCTTTTCTCCCACCGGCCGGAGCCAAAAGTTGAGCTGTCGGGAGGAAGGAGGGGGGGGGGCGTGTCGTGTCGAGGCTGGGAACGACGCGGGTGGGAGGCGAGACTGAGCAAGGTCTTTTTTTTTCTTTTTTTTCCTTCGCCTCCCTCCCCCCCCCCCCTCTCTCTCTCTCTTCCTCGAGTGACGCTCCCGGGCTTTCTGTTCTGGGCAGCTACCCGCTTGACACTAGCATGACATCAGGCTCCATTCAGGGCGCTTCTCAGGCCCTCGGCCAGCTTCTTTGGGCCACCAGATTGCAGGCTAATAAATCACCGCTCTCGGCCGGCGGAGAAATCTTTTTGGGTGTCGAGTAACCGAAGCTTCTTCTCGCCTTACGTTACCAGGGAGCCCCGTCCCGCCTCATCCCCTGCCCAGGTTCTGTGTGGGCGCTGCAATTCCAGACCTGGTTTTGTAGCTGGCGCTCGGGCTGGTTTCATCCACGCCTCTTTTCTCTCCTTTTCTGCTGGGTCCGAGACAACAAATCCCATCCCAGGAGTTGAAAGAGTCGAGAGGCTGGTTGGTTTTGACTCCAGAGGCCACGAGCGCTGGCTTGTTTTTTTGTTTTTTCTCTCCCCCCCCCCCTCACTTCAGTCTCGTCGTTTCACCAAACGCCCAGGTGGAGGAAATTCCTGGAGAACTCTGCATAGCCTCAGAGGAGCTCTATACAAATTGGTGTTATTCAATCTTTGGTGTGTTGAAAAGATGCCAGGGGTGACTCTTAAATTTCCTTGATGTTTTGAGGATAGCAATCGCATACTTTATTGTCAGTTTGAAGGTACAGTAATCTGCATACATTAAAATGAAATTACGTTGCATACAGCTCTCAAAGGGTCACCACCTCTGATATAAACAGAAACATGACAAGGTAAATAAATAAATAAATACAAAATTAAGCTTGTACCCGCATATATTATTTGACATGGAGAAACAACACAGTCTACTTCGGATGTATACATGTACATGGCAAGAGAAACAAATCCTGCAAGTTTACCAGACGGATGGCATAGGGAACAAAGCTGTTACAGAATCTGGTGCATAAGCGCACCAGCGAGCCTACCGTCCCCATTTATTTGTACTCATTTCATGTACTCATCTCCATGTTTATACTTATGCCTGTTATCTCGTACATGTTTGACAAACTAAATAAAATAAAATAAATCTGAAACGAATAAATAAATAAATAAAAAATATTAAATAAATAAAAAATAAATATAAATAAATATAATAAATATAATAAAAAAATAAAAAAATAAAAAATAAATAAATAAATAAAATATAAAAATAAATAAATAAAATATAAAAAATAAATAAATAAAATATATTAAATAAATAAAATATATTAAAAATAAATAAATAAATAAAATAAAATAAAATAAATCTAGAAATACTTCGAAACCTCCTCCCACAGGGGAGCAACAGAAACAAACCATGAAGTGGGTATGAGGGGTCTCTTAACAATGTTTTGAGCTCTAAGCACATAGCTTAGATCCGCTTTGAAAGCGGGAGACGGTGAGTTCAAGTGCTGCCTTAGTCGTGAAAGGCAGCTGGGTGATGACTTGGGCCAGTCCTTATCAGCTGGAGTCACCTCACAGGGTGGTTGTGCGGAAAATGGGAGGAGGAAGGTGTGTTTGGATATGTTTGCTGCCTTGAGTTATTTGTAAAGATAAGCAGGGCAGGATGCAATAGAGAAAGAAATGAGGAGGATTGCTGGCTCTAAGGGTGGGGTGGGGCCTATCTGCCTTTTTTTTTTACCTGTTAGTCATCCTGAGGTCAGCAGCCCAATTACACAAATTAGAGCTGGAAAGATGGCAACCTGCCTGCTAGGGTAGCAGCTATAATTCAGCCAAACTATAAATTAATAGCACCATTGGCAATAAAATACCATATAGCATTGCCAAAAGGGGCAAGTTTGTCCCAGGGAGCATTAGCATAATGAACCACTGGCTGTGAGGGGTTGCTTTGGGATACAGACATGGTCCACAGAATGATTCCTGAAGTACATAGTTACTTTTTTTTTTTAAAGAAGTATGAGCCCAATGTGACAAAGTAGGAGAATGGAGAAGTATTGGATATGTAAATACTTTTTTTGAGATTGTACATAGTTCTCAAAAGGTTCATCTGCTATATTGCCCATAGTTGTGTTGGAAGAAATATCCATCTGGGTTCACCTCCAAGTGGGGGAAAAGACACTGGAAACATGGTGGCTGCTTGGAAAGATAGTTTAATGGTGGACAGCAGGACCACGTGGTTTGAGGTCCTGGGGAAAAGGCAATCACATGTTTCAAGATGTTGAAGA
>JANHFT010002321.1:196492-212367 GCA_032467955.1 Pseudoxenodon macrops
GTGGTGTCAGTCTCATAGTGGTACAAACAGGCCAAATTGCAGTAATGTTTTATTGATCATGGTCATACATTTGTCCTCAAGAATAATCAAAGCCTTGTTGAAAATGTCCTAAATGTAATTTCTAATGTTGCATTTTCCCCCTTACCAGAGGGAGACCCCTTGTGGAGTACTGTGAAGCTGTTACCATGGCAACTCTACTGTGCTGTACAGTAGAAGTGATTTTAAGGCAGTCCAGTAGAAGCCATTTTAAGGCACAATAGGCTGTATCTTAACAGAGCACCACCCCTCTGCCCACCCGTGGGTGGAACCTCCCACAGTCGCCGCTACCAGATCATGCGATCCGGAGAGAACCAGCTAAATACCACCACTGATGTTAGGGGTGTCTTACCACCAGAGTATTTCTTTCCAGAGAGTAAGTCATCTGTGTACCATGTTTGGTTGAAATTTGTTGAAATTGCTCGAGGCATTCCAGAGTTATGCTGGAACACACACACACACACACACACACACACATTTTTATATATATTTGATTGCAGGTTTTTTTGAAAGTATACCAAATTCTTTCCAGACTAAATTCCTATTAAATCCTATTAGTATAGTTCATTAAAATAGCCTACTGACCCAAAACACTATTTTTTTGCAATCTTGTTTGGGGGAACAAAGAGAGCGTCCTTTTTATTTTTTTTAAATACTAACTGGCAGTTAAGACATTCATTGATGGAGGTAGTCTGACCAAACACAATTAAGTGCTTTAAAACGCTGTGCCACCAGGCTGCATTCTTAAGAATGCTCACTTTTTACTACGTGACAGTGAAGATAATGGGAACTGCGTCTTAAGTGGCAACACGGTAGGTGCAATCGTATCTCAAGGAATCAAGGTGTTCACCCATGTAAACAGCTTTCCAAATATTCAGAAGGTAGAAGCTGTTTTAGAAATCTCAAGGATAAGTTGAGAAATCTAATAAAGATCAGTCCCCAGCAAAGAGCTGAAAGAAGCAGAGAAACCAGAGTATATCCTTTCTAGGGTATACCAGTAATGGCAAACCTGACACATGTATCAAAGTTAACATGGCATTTTTGGTGACATACCTGTGTTCATTAACACCTGACAACAAATATTCTCAAAAGCGTGCCTTGTTCTCAAGTGATTTTTTGAGAGGTTAGAGACCACATGGGAATGGAATGTGTTTTCTCACAGCCTTCAGAATAACGCACAATCAATGTTCTCGCACAGCATACAGACCCTACAAAAATTGTGGGAGAATGGGGTGTGCGTTCTGGGTTTCAGAGGTTTTCAGAGGCTGCAGAAAAGAATTTTCCAAAATTGCTTCAAGAATAAAGGCCTCGTGCAACCCAGAGCAGCCTCAGATAGGCCACAGGGGCATGTCAACAGAAAAAGAACCCCACTTGAAGATAAGCAACACATGGCAGATCCTAGGAAGCGCTGGGCCATGGGTGCAATTGTGCTTTGGGGCACAATGCAAGGCAGTCTGTCTGAGTGACAGCAGAGGTTGAAGTCCAAGTCTTTACTTTAGGCCTAGTTTCACCCTGTTGTTCAGGGTGGCCTTAATTGAAGGTGGGGAAAATAGAGAATGGTTTCTCTTTTATTGGGATGTGTGTATGACATGCCAGCAGCCAGGTTAGACATTTTCTGAATTTTTACATGCCAAAAGGTTTGCCATCACTGACCTATACAATACACCCAGTCCCAGAGATACCAGAAAACTACAGGCTATGTTTCATTAAAGGTGGTTTTAGTGGAACCTCATCCTGGAACATTAGAAATTGTGTTAAAACTACAGATAATTGCAGGGAGAGTTATAGGAAGCATACACAGGATGTTCTCTGTACCGCATTCTTCCATTATAAAGACAAAAGGTTGCTTCACAGAAAGAGCTTGCTCGAGAAAGGAATTCCTCATCGCATACAGACCCTGCCATCTACTGACAAATCTGTGATGCACCATCCAAAGCCCACACATCAGCAGTACCTTTGTTAGGACCAACCACCCCTCAAGATTCTGTCCAATACAATATTGATCTTACTGTATTTCTCAAGTAAGGATTTCCCCCCCCTTCCTCCAATCAACCAACTACTTCTGCTTTTTATGGACTGTTCAAAATTTTGCTTCCTCACTTTGCCAGTCACCTTTGCTTTGAGAACCTCATTCTACAAATACACACTTGATTTTTTAAAGTCATTTTTCACACCGTTTTAAAAATAACTTTGGCTTATAGAGTCAAGAATACAGTGACTGTTGCTGGGTACAGCGATGCCGCTTTATTTCCCTATTTTAAGTTCTTTCCTTGGTTTTTGCCAATAGATGTTCTTGCTATTGTACAACAGCATCAGGATTTGGAAGGGAAAGACAAAGATGGCAAAATCCCTCTGATCGCTTTCATAAAGTTGGAAAAAAATCCTCTGCAAAATAACCTGTTGCTTCCTCCCCTTCATCTTAAAAACTCTGCCAAGGAAGTGTATTTTCTGCTTCAGCCTCTCTTAATGAATTCCATCCAATCAAAGTTTTTGCTGGTATTCAACGGTGGATGTCCATACAGTAGCTGTACCTGGCGTGGCAGTCCCATTTCTCTTCTGCAAGGAAATCATTTTCAACAAGAGAACCAGCAAACTAGCAAGAAGATAGAAGATTTGTGTAGAAACTTATTTTAATTCAATTCATCTGCCTCTGATAACATATTGGAGAAGATGATCCAAGACCTTCAACATATCTCTGACTTGGATTCAGAAACTGGTACAGTAACTAAACTCCAAAGAGGGACCCAGCTTGGATTGTTTTGGTTTTTCACAAACTTTTTTTTTTGATAATTCAGGTTTGGGGAAAACACACATAGACTAAAAAAAATTCCAATGTCTAACTGGAGAACAGTTTTCTTCACCTTCAGAAGGCGGCTTATGAGAAACGCCAAAATAAGATTGGGACCTGAAAACTAGCTCTGATTCTTGTAGTCAGTTTGAATTGCTAATCCTTTTGGAAGTAAGGGGTGTGGAAAGGTGGAGTGTGTGTTTTTCATGTTACAAATTCAACAAACTGGGACACAAGAAACACTTTTTAAAGAGTTTGGTCTGCTCAGAAAAGTGAAGGGTGTAAACTTGTATTGCTCAGCTGTTAATCTGCTTATTGCTGGTTGCTCTCACTCGAAGTGGAAAGGAGTAGTAGATTTAGTTGTCGTTCTACAATTGGTTTGTAGTGGCATCGTGTTGCTCCGAATGATTAGAACCGTTCTGCCAACTCAGGCTGGTTTCTTTAGTTTGTCTATAGCAAGGAGGCTTTCCTTCAACTGCTGTTGCTGCTGCTGTTTCCTTTTCTTTATATCTCGATAAGCTTGGACAACCCGTTCTCTCTCCTCTTGAACGATCCTTTGGCGAGCGAGAGAGGCGTGGACTGGTTTTTTAACACTGGCTTTTCTGCCACAGCCCAAAAGAGGCGTTAGCAGAAGTTGCTGCCTCTGATCACCCTGGAAGAAAAGAAAAATTAGCTGAAGAACCGTGAAGAGGAAAAATGGACATGGATTGAATCTGAGAGCAATCCTGAAGAGCATCAACTTTAAGAAGAGGATGTCTAAAAATTATAAAACCCAAGGAACAGCTAACTTAACATAATACCGTTAAATACCAACCAGTAACTTATTCTGAGCCTTGCTGCTCGTCAGGTAAATTCCTTCCGCAGCAAAAGCAGAAGCTTGCATGGCACGATTAGAAAAGAGAAGTAGAACTTTGCTCAATAAAAATGAGGTACCTTGTCTTTGATAACACTCTTCCTGGGTTTCGCTGTAAGTGTGGGAGGCTGTAGAGCAACTTCTCCAAAATGTACTGAGTCTAAAAGAGAATGGAAAGAAGGCCGTTCCAAATCTGATCATTGCAAAGACAATTCCAAAATAATTAAACATGCTTCTTTCATTATTTCTCACAATCAAGCAAATTTAAGTCAGAAATCCACTCCAGCTACAGCCACCTGTCAAAAGGATTGTATTTGTTTAAAATTCTTTTGTGGCCGCCCATGTTCTACATTAACCGCAGGCAGCTAATAACAATAAAAATATAAAAGCTAAAGCAATACTGCCACGTTAGTGCTGGATTGAACAAATTTAGATAGATGTCCAACTCACAAACGGTGATACCTGGAAGTGTACATTAATAATCCAGTTAAATAAATTCCATATTATACCCCTCCACCCCCGGGATCCGAAATTCAGACTTCATGAAACTTGTGTTGTGATATCACAGGACCTGACCTTTGCACTTGTTTTATTATGTGCTTTGTTCTCAGAGATTCTACCCATGATTCTCAGCGACCAACTTGTGACTCCATGATCCACTAAAAGATCTCTCTTTCATATTGTGCTTTGAAACAAAAGTTAAGCCGGATTGAAACAAAGAGAAACGAGAAGGAATCAAGCAGTCCCATCCATGCCTTCCATATCACCATTCTACTGGATTCTGCGGTAAGCAAGTTTCCAAAGATAGGGATGCAACTGTAGACATCAGCTAAACATAAATCTCTCTCCTAGAAAGACCTTGGTTTCTTTGTAATGAAGTGTCAAAATCCACAGCACTAACTCTGAAAGTGATGCAGAAGCGAGCATATTCCATAAGAGTGGTTCTCTGGCAAGGTTAGGCCGATAACCACCTGAAGCACACTAGTGGTTCACTAAAAAAGTTTATCCCCCTTTCAGACAAATTACAAGAAGTGGTTTGCTACATAAGCTGCTTCTGCTCTTCCAGCCGTACGCAGTGCTTATGAGGTGCAGCTCCCTTGATCTACAGAGACTTTGACTGGAATAGATTTTGATCCATTTTTTGAGGGGGACAAAAGCAAAAGGATTCAGACTCTTACCAAATAATCAAATCGATCTTATCGACTCTAAAGATATGGACTGGATACGAAGCCCATGGCTTTTTTTTTGTGTGGCTTGCTTTATTGTGTAACACTAGACACCGTAATTTACAAACCATGGCTTTTAGTTTAGCATGCTGGGCAGACTCAATCGATGGCTGTTTATTCAGCACACCATTTAAACCAACCGAAGCTTACTGCAATTTGCAAGCCTAGTATTGTATTTTTATATCCTGCCTTTATTATTTTTATAAAGACCTCAAGGGACGAAAAACACAATATATTCCTTCCTCTTCCTACTTTCTCCACAACACCTGTGGGATGAATTGGGCTGAGAGAAAGTGACTGGCCCAAAATCACCCAGTCAGCCTTCATGTCTAAGGGCCATGATCTCCTGCTTTCTAGCCTGGTGCCTTAACCATTAGTCCAAACTAGCTCCAGAATATATCAGAATTTTGACAGTCTTTCCCGTACGCAGCCATTTACATACAGCATTTCCTCAGAAAAGCTCCACATCTGCTTATAACAATTATCCACACTGAGGGCTTTAAATGCTTTATGACCCAAGTTCTTGAAGTAGCTGTCCATATCGTCATGATCATGCAATAAATTCTTCAGAGAAAGTCTTTCTCTAAATGCCAACAGGACAGATTCATCACAAAAAGAGAGCTTTTTTTATAAGTGCTCTTGCTTTGGAAACCCGCCTGGAACAGGGGGCTTTCCCCTGTTTGATATCAATTTTATACTTAAAATTTATACTCCGTACTTCTGTTTCTTGGTTGGTTGAATCATTATGAAGTTTCTTTGCTTTGTTATTAATCTTTCTTTAAATCTTTCTTTATGGCTGCCACACTAGAGCTGCTTATGGATATGGAATAGCACATAGATATTTCATAAATTAAGTTACTACATCATATTGAATAAAATAAATAGAACCCCATCCTATGCTATCAGCCTTTCCCCTCTATATGGATGCAAGATTAGCTCAGTCACTGGATTGCTGCTAAACAAGTTCAGGGGCATATCTAATTCTATATGAAGTGCTATCCAAAACTTACAGAAACAAATTGGTAGCCAGATGGGGAATTTATTGAAGTGGCTTGCTATGGATGTCTAAATTGTTGGGCTTTTTGTTTCATTTTTGACTTTTTGTTTCATTTTTGGCTTTGGTGTGTGTGTGTGCGTAGACCTGGCTCCTCACCCAAACTTTTGGTAGGATAGTGGAAGCCCCTTTGAGTTGTGTGTGTGTGTTTTCATTGTTGCCTGGATAATTTTGTTCCTTTGTTCTTATTATTATAGGGTTCAATTATACTTTTTTACTTCACAGACTGCCCAAACTTGCTGGAATTTGGGTTTTGTACTAAATTAGCAAATAAACAAATAAATAAATATCCAATTTTTTTTTTAATCCATGCAGTAACATCCACAATGATGCAAAAATATTACAAGCGGTGGCAGTATTTTCTGGGCAAATTATTACCCTACCTTTGAGAAGGTCCTTCTCGAGCATTGTTATTCTTTTCTCTGTTTTTTGCTTACGGATTTTTTCCAGCCTCTTCTTCTGAAATCTAGAGAAACAGGCTTCGTTAAACAAAGAATACAGATATTTCAGAGCTGTCCCTGGGTATGTCAAGAAAGAACCATTCACGAGTTCACAGTCACTTGGAATTAGAGAGGCCACACAGCTCTCTATACAGGGATAAGAACCAACGTATCCTCTAACCAATCAAGGATGTTACACTAAGCATGTAAACTTGGAACCACTTTTAAGTTCCATTGCAGTGTGTAGAGAGTAGTACTGCCTTAACTGACACAGAATCAAGATGAAAAACAAAGATTCCAGACTGAAAGGAATTGCTACTATTAACCAAAAGAACAGGACTGAGTTAAGGCACAGAAGAGGAAGAAGAGATATTATTATTATTAACTAATTCATTTCCTCCTCTCCTAAATGGACCATCCTTCAGGAGTTCCTAAAGGAGGGAATTCTTATATATTAGTTCTGGGGTTAATTCTACATTTGGTCAGCAGAGATGAATAATAACTTTTGAGGCCTAATGGCTAGAGAGATTGACAGTGGCTTGGGAAAATCCTGTATTCAGTCAAAACATACTGGCCAAAAAGTTAACTTTATGGCATTGTTATGAGGATGAAATAAGGAAAACTGTCAATGAGAAATTCATCTCAAGAATCAGGCTTTCGGACTGTAGCACCACCCTAACTTAAGGGCTGCAAATTCAAACTTAACTCTTTTTTCCTCTGTGACTTTTCTTGGACTTGTATCTCTTTTTCAGGCTCACGCTGTGTCTGGTTTTCCGTGAGAAAGCGCACGTGCTCAATTTCCCGGTCCATGCGTCTATTGTGTGAGGTCTCCGTCTCCCCTCGCTGTCTCTTGAACTTAGGTACTGGTATGTCACCCTCTGGCTGAGGCCTCTGCTTATTTGCTGCGACAAAAATACGGATGTTACAATCTGCCCAACTACTTTCATGGACATTTGTAGGAAACAGACAAGAGCCCTAACCTAGTCACTCTGCAAAATACTGATCTCTAGCTGAGCAAATAAGCGTTATCTGCCAATGAATTAACCTGATATACTGCTTAAAAGCAGTTTTCTAGGATCTGTAGGAAAAAGGTATTCTGCTTTTAACAAGCCATCTTGGATTTCTCTAGCTGTACAGCACCATTATTTTATGGCCCATGTGCAGTATTAGAGAGCAACCAAATATAATATTGAAGTTATTAATTAGATATGGTGCCTACTTGCATTGTACTCTTGGTTACTAGAGAACCACTTACAGCAAGCACTTGGAGATCCCCAGCCATAAGGGCATATCTGAAATGTTGGTTTCAAAAGAAAACAGATTTACAAAAGTATTGTCTGCATTTACTCTGTAACTTGTATTCCATCAATGTAAACTTAAGAGCTGCAACTCTACAGTGTACAAATATACCGTAGCATGTGTACGCATGTAATACTACTATAAAATAGGGGTGGATTTATTTATCTAATTTATTAGGCTTAGGTTTTGATGATAAGCAGCCTCTTTATTATTTATTTAGAGGGCTGATGGAAAGCTCTGAGGCAAATTGGATAGGCTGAACAAAATGTGTGGTTTGAGTCAATATTTTTGCTTAAATTATTCAGGGTCCTTTCTCTGCAGGAAATGTGTTCATTTATTTAAAACATTTATATAACCACTAATCCAAAATGGGGTTTTCTTTGTTTTTAAAACTGCTTTAAACTATGTTGGGGCATATCCTAGAGTTTTTCTACATTTTCTTTTCCAAAGCATTGAGAAATTGTTCCACTAATTTTCAGTGCCATAACAGAGAATTTAGGAGGAAGGACCAAAAAGGAGAGTGAGGATCCCATGCAGCTCTGGGGTCCCAGAGTCTTCCACCATTTCCGATTTAAAAAATCCTTATAAGGCAGATTCCCTCAAACTAAAAAACATCCAGGAGAGTTGTCAAGATGACACCTCCCAAGAATTTCTGGCTAGTTGCTGGAACATATACTGAATATCAAATCATAAAACTGCTTTTTACCAGCTTTCTTCTTCTTGCGGGTGGTTTTTTTTAGTTCATTTCGACTCTTCATGATTTCCCGCAACCGATATGGAATTTCTTGCTGATTCAGGCAATCTGGTTTTGAATTTGCCTTTTTCTTCATATGGCTAAAATTAAAACAAGAGAGAAAATGCTGGTATGGCTAACATCATCATCATCATCAATTTTATTCATTAAACATGAAACTCAGTCAACTGAACATTCAAAAATGCATCACAAATACATTGACTGGTGCTAATGGTTGATAGGGGTTGCTGCCAGCATTCTAGGTATCAACCAAGTACCTTCTTAAAATATGTGATGTTCCGAGTAGCACAGTCTTTTGCAGTTCCGGTGGTGTTATTGCAGGAAGCTGCAATTTCTTTATTATTATTAATTATTATTATTATTATTAATTATTATTATTCATCACACAGTCAGACAGGGGTTCAGACTGGGTTTGGCATTTTTGTCTACTTAGTCCTTACCAAGGACCTGGTATAGGCAAATCTGGATGTTTGACAGTGTTACAGATATCGTCGCAGGATGGAAGCAGTTCCAAGTAAAGCCGCTTTCTGCAACTGACTGATGGCAAATTTGTCAACGCCTATGGTGTTCAAGTGGTGCTCCTGTTGTTTTGGGACTGCAGCAAGGCGCCTATTACTATTGGTACTACCCTTTTGTTATCTTCTCCAGTTCTTTCTCTTCTATTCTGCTGTCTCCAGGCATCATTATCATTATTTATAAACTTATACAACCTAACCTAGGTGAGTTGAAAGAACCTCTTTATAACAGATGCAAGCATTTGTCTCACATTTTCATATCTTGCTCTGTAATGGAATTTCAACAGCCTCATTCAGCAGAATGAATGAGATGATGCTGGAAGCACATGTATTAGTCTGAATTAGTACCATAGCCAGCCCTATATTTAAAATGGTCTTTCAGTGTTCATCGGGGTGTTCTTCCTACATCACCTTTCAGGTGCCCTCCACATCCTTAGTAGTAGAAAAGCATGTTACTCCACCATAACTTTATAAAATTGTTAATAACTCATTTTTCTCCACAAAGGAAAGAAGAAAGAATATGTCATAAATACAATATCTTGTTACTAATTCAGTACTCCCCAAATTTCCAAATTGAAACCCCCCCTTCAGCGTAGAACTGAAAACATCTGTAAGCATTTCCACGGTGCTGGGAAAGGAGTTGTAACATATAGAAATATTAATATTTCTGGCTAATAAGTTAGATAAATTATAGCAACCTTCCATAGATTATGATTATTATTATGACTTCAGTTCCCAGAATTCTCAGGCATTATGATCATTGGAAAGATGAAAAATGCTAGTCAGGGTTTTATTATTATGGTTGGTTGCGTAGTCCGGCAGATGTTTAGATGGGATTTGGCAGTTTTATCCAACTATTGAGTCCTTCCCAACGACATGGGCTAGGCAGATGTTATTGCTTGATAGTGTCAAAGTATCATCCCAGGATGTAGATTGTTCCAAATAAAGTTGCCTTTTGAAATCGACTGATGGGGATTTTGTCAATGCTAATGGTGTTCCAGGGATGCTCCATATGTTTTGGGATTGCACCCAGGGCACCTATTACTATTTGTACTATTATTTGCTTTCTTTTGTCAGTCATTCCACTTCTACTTGCAAGCTTTATTTTGTGATTTTTCTCCAGTTGCTTCTCTTCTGCTGCCTCTAGGTACTGCCAACACCTATCCAGCCTTTTTTTTGTCTTTTTTATTGACAATTGTTGAGTCTGGGTTGCTATGTAGCAGGTGTTTATCTATGTACATTTTAAACTTCCAGAGCACTTTTAGCTTCTTCATTTTCTTTTACTCTGCCTGTCTTGGGTTCTCCCCGATTCTTGCATGCAGGCAAAGGGTATTTTTTTGCAGATATCAATTTTCCGTTTCCATGTATAACTCAAGATAGCATCCTTACCTAATATTCCTGCCTCCTATTTTCCCGACAACAACCGGGTGAGGTGGGTTGGGCCAAGAGAGAGTGGAGTGGGAGCCAAGAACAAACACGGGCAGAATCAAGCAGTAGAGCCAGTCAAAATCCCAAATAGTTCTACATTCACTAGGCAACCTGATTGTTATGATTGAGTGATAAGTGATGGTAATAAAACTGGTCAACCCTACAGGGTTGTTTTACCTGTCACTGACACAGAATAAGCAAAGCGCTTTAAATTGCACACACACACACCCAAAAAAAAAAAAGCTCACCGGATTGATACAGACCTACCACGGGGGAGAAGCCCCTTCCGCGGAGTAGCGGAAGCCACAGCAACTTTCTTCTCTTTTTTGCCCATTGCTGCTTCTGACAAACGCACCCACGTGCTGCGGTCGCTTCCTAGTTCAGTCTTCTCTTGCGTACGTACTCTATTCCCCGCCTACTTCCGGGGGGGGAAGGCAATTTCCCCGTCCATCGGCGCCCTCCGGTTGGTGGAACTCGTCACTTCTTTCGGAAGTTAGGGCAGAATCGAGATCGCTATTGGACGAAGGAGACGTCACTCCCGGCACGCTGCGAAGGAGGCAGGGTTGCCTAAAGGCGCCCGGAGAGATGTTGCATTTGGGGTTATTTTGCTGCCGCCGCTGGTTGGCGAGTAGTTTTGGTACATCAGAAGCGAGTCAGGTGAGAACTTTAGCCGGGTGAATTTGTGGGTAAAATCACAGTTTAGCTGCGTTCACACAAAACGCTAAGGGCGGTTTGCTTGTTTACCAAATAAACCAAAGTGGTACATTTCCAATTAAACAAGCCCATTAGGTTTATTCTGTTTCAACCACTATTATGATTTAAATGTCTGATCTTGGCAACGTTTATTTAGAAGGCAGTCAAGTTGTCTCCAGTCCGAGGATCAAAAAGTGCTGTGAAATAACCTTTATTTTATTTTATTTATTTTGTCAAGCATATATAAGATTACAGAAAAAGTATAAACGTGATTGTGAATACATGAAATGTATAAACATGGTTATGAATACATGAGATGGTTACAAATACATGAGGACATTACAGGGATGGTAGGCATGTTGGTGCGCTTATGCACGCCACTTGCTTTCCTTTCCTTTACCTTAGTGTTGAAGGATTATCCTGCCCCAAATTCTCCTTTAAATTCTTTTTTAAATGGGTAAAAATTATTTCTGATTCTAACGTCTTCATCTTCATTAGGATTCACTAGAGTACTAATATAATGATCATGTTTCCAAGATCTCCAGATTCTTTATCAGTGCTGGATAAAGGGGAATTATCTTCATATCATAACATTATCTTCATATCATAACAGTTTTTGAGTGCCAAAAACTGCTTTCTGACTCACTTCTAGAATAGGACTAGGCAACCAGATGCCTTCCTGATGTGTTAATTATTGTCAGTCCCAGACAACACATGCAGTGGCAAGGGATTTGTACTCCACAATCTTTTGAGATATCTGGACACACCAGGTTGGAAGCTACATGCTAGCTACATGGTTTCAGTAGAAAGAAATGTTCCATATTCAATAGGCTGTTTTATGAAACTGTAAACCTGGCAATTATTCTATAGGTTCCTTCTTAGAGAACAGAAATAATGAGAAATGGGACATTGATATAAGATTAATTTTAGAGTATGTATTAATTTAAATAACACTTGTATTAGTGCATAAGAAAAAAATCCCAAATCTACACACAGAGATAGAATATTACCATGAACCAAACCATCTTGCAAATTATTGTGGCATCCTTGACATATTTTCTTTTGGATCTTTTGTTTTTATTTTTCAGTGCCCAAGACTAGTAGTAATAACAACTATATGAATTGGTTCCCTTACCTATCTCTCTTTAGATATGCCCTTAATTTAATTATTTGTTATATTGACTTATATGAAACTTTCTGACACATTCTATGCTGAACTGCTCATTTAATTCACATCTGAAGAGGGTTGGGCAAATTTGTGGAAGATATAAGTATTAATGGGTGGTACTACCGTAGTTAGAATGGCTATAGACTTTCTCTAGGATTAGAATGGGCTGCTGCTAAGTACCAGAGGACAGGAAAAGAACAACAGTTTTGCCTTCTAGCTAATTTGGCCTTTGTAGGGGGAAAATACTGGACTAAGGAACCAATAAAGTCTTCAGCTGCATCCACCAGCCCAATTTATTCAATTTACATCCCATCTTTATTATATTTTATAAATAACTCAAGGTGGCAAACATATCCAATACATCTGCCTCTTCCTATTTTTCCTAAAACAACCACCCAGTGAAGTGGATTGGGCTGAGATAGACTGGCCCAGGGTCACATAAAATGAGGCCATCCAGAGTTTTTCCTGAACTAGACTGTAACGTATTAAAATCCATATTGAAGAAAATACTACTGAAAATATATTCTGGAATAAATACAAGCATTCTATATACTATATATTGCTTATAACATCCACTTAATAATGCATTCCAAAGTCAACTTTCTCATACCAGGTCAAAATGTTTTTAAATCTGAATCTACTTAAATGCATAGTTTTCAACGTTCTGTGTAAAAGGTCACACATCAGAAAGAAGAGTCGGGATCTCACCAGAACTTGGTTGATTTTTGTTTTCAGAGCATCGTCAAGAGAGGGAAATGCTGTCGCTTACGCACTGAACCAAAAGTCACAAGTGGAACGTAACCCAGATCTTGTAGGCATGATATATTTCTGGATAAATAAGTGAAATTCTGTAGGTCGTATCTTTGCTTGGTTTGATTTCAAAGATGGGTTGGATGTCCTGGAAATAAGAGAGAAGAGGGATATAGACGTATTGGGGTTTAATTTTGTTTTTGTTCTTACCAGAAGTATATATATCTCTTTTGGGGCCCTGAGGCTAGTGATACAACAACACTGGCCCTGCTGAAACGATCCTGCCATGGGAGGCTGGTAAATATAGGCTGGCTCCCTGCAGCGCTACTAAGCAGTGGGCAGCGTCGCTTCTGTGCAGATGCAGAGAGCGGCAACGGCACCCAAAAGGCTGCTTCCCTGAAGGATAAGTCGTGCTCCGAGAAGGAAACTGCTTCTTCGGGGACCTGCTTTGCCACCCCACCAACGCTTCTCCCTCCCACAACGTGTTGTATGAGTGGATGCCACAACTGCGTCTGGATTGCTTATGCAGAAGAGGTTCTGAAATACTACAAGGATGGTGGCGAGCAAGCTTTGGCAGCTGTGGAGAAGCACATAGAGGATGAAAATATTAAAATGTTCGTGAAGATGGAAATTAAGTTCCGCATGAAGAAAGACTGACGCTTGACCTAATGCACGTTTATCACATGGTTTCGGATTATAGGAGACTTTGAAGAGGAAAAGCTAATTATTTATGGTTCCTTCTGTAAGGGAGGATATATTTTATTTTATATAAAGAGTTCTAATGACGGTGTGTCTATTACCGTATTACTGTCTTCTTTTAAAATTTAATCCACTAAAACCAGAGGCATAATATTTGGCATGACCTGTTATTTTCATTAACTGGGTTTGTGTTTCACATGTGTTCGGAATGTCACATTGATCTCGTGGATCAGGGATGTCAAACTCGTGGCGTTATGTCGTCACGTGATGTATCACGGCTTTCCCCCCCATTCGCTAAGATGGTGGGCGTGGCCAGCCCGTGATGCATCCGGCCAGCAGGCTGCAAGTTTGACACCCTTGTCATAGATACTAGCGTAGTAAAGGAGTTCTGATTTAAGTGGGGAGGTAGGAACAAATGGATCCCTTCTTTGTCAAATAAATATGTGCCAAATTTCAGTCCCAACGTCTTTCAGTAGAAAAGTAGGATCACTGACTGATCAGTGAACCAGTATCTTTTTCAGTGTGGTTGCTGAACAAGCTGTAATGTGTTTATAGATAACCCTTAATGGTTGGGTTCATACATTATGCTAAGCTAAACATAAATAGGCCCCATTGTGGTCTTGCATCATGTCTAAACCAGCTGGACAAGATATTCCCAGGAGATTTATTTGTATATTGACCAGATCTAGCTTTTCCTTTCTTAGTGTATGTTTGCCTTCAGATCACAGCCCAGGATAACTCCTTTAGGATCCATTAATCTCCTTTCCCCATCAGCTTTGCTGAAATGCAAAATCTTAAGTCACTCTGAATAGCTATAAAATGCTTATATTGCTGCTCTGTGGTAAAAAAGAAATATCTGTTCCATCTGCCAGCAGGTATGATACTGCAGAATTGAAGGAAAGTATATTATGAACTTTGCAATTTACCATGACACTAAATACCATTGCAGAGCTGTACCCTCTAGTTCACAGGAGGAGGACTACTACAACCAGCTGGTTGACTGGCTGGCCAGTGAGGACCCAATCTGGCCTCATCTATCATCTAGGGAAGAATCTATTATTCCATTCTCTTTCCCCTTTCACTTCTATGAGAGGCTGAAAACAGGAGTGGGCTTGTTTTTCATACCTTCACAGCGCTTAGAACGTTATGAATATTTTAGGTGAATAATAATGATCGTGTACACTATTATCTATGAATCAATTTGGCATAAGGAATTAAAGCACCTGGCTACAAACTGGGAGGTTGTGAGTTCTAACTCTACTTTGGAGTCAAAACCAGTCAGGATGACCAGTATTTCTCTTAGCTTTAGGAAGGAGGCTTTGGCAAACCACTTTCAAAAATCCTTCCCAAGAAAATTGAAGGGACTAGTGCAGACAATCACGAAGAAGTCAACACTGATTCAAAGGTGCACACATACTCACAAAGTACACTATAGACTACTTCCAGATGTTGGTTGTGTTGGCCAGCTGTCATGTCTGCATGAAGCTATCTTCTGTATTTTACTTTTACTTAGGGGCACACTGTGCCCAATTCCATCATCTGCACTACTCTCCTTAAGAAATCTCAAATTTTATTTTGATGTAATGGTATTAATGCAATGGCATTTTATAGAGCAATATTTATTTCTCGTACATGCCTTTTCTCCCAAGTTAGTAAGACCTCCGCACAGAATGTAGACAAAGTGTGTACACCCACACTGCGATAATGTGGTATTTGGTTTTTGCCAAGTACAGTTTGTGGATCCAGGGCACTTTGTTGTGTGCCATATTTGATGAGATGGGAATCTATGATTGATAGAGTAGAATAGACAGTTTTGAGAATTTAGCATATTTGCAAACTCATCCATTTAACCAGTGAATCATAACTACACTGGGCGAATCACAAATGTAGTTATGTTGGGAAGATTAGTCTGAGAGTAATTAAGTTGAGCTCATTTGATGAGCTTCACAGCTGAGCATGGAACTGAAGTGACTACAGAACTATGCATCACTGTACACGACATTCTAAGTTTGTATTTTATCTTGTGCTTTTGTTTTCCTTCCTCTATAGCAGTGATGGCGAACATTTGTTTTCGCTTGGGTGCCAAACGCCCACGACAGAGGTGGGTTCCTACCGGTTCGGACCGGTTCTACCGAGTAGGTAGTAGGCCACTGGTGATGTCACAGAGCCGGT
>JANHFT010002321.1:214647-232587 GCA_032467955.1 Pseudoxenodon macrops
TTGGTTTGCAGTGCTCTGTAGCGTCGTTTTGAGGGTAGGAGTTGAAACAATTTATGTCCAGGATGCGAGGGGTCAGTCAATATTTTCACGGCCTTCTTTTTGACTCGTGCAGTGTAGAGGTCTTCAATGGAAGGCAATATAGAAAGCATTACCATGGATTCATTTACAGGTGCTAGAAGTGGGTCTGGAAC
Source organism: Pseudoxenodon macrops (assembly GCA_032467955.1). Taxonomy (NCBI): domain Eukaryota; kingdom Metazoa; phylum Chordata; class Lepidosauria; order Squamata; family Pseudoxenodontidae; genus Pseudoxenodon; species Pseudoxenodon macrops. The sequence goes on from JANHFT010002321.1 coordinate 214,839, forward strand.
TTTTTTTGTCTCTAAAATGAACAGAGGCGAATATTTAAAACTCATCCCAGTAAAATTGCTTAAAAAATATTTTTGTTGTAATGTTTAAACATTAAAAATAGTTCCGATTTTAAAATGCGGTATAGAACGTATATACAAGCCATTCTCGACGTACAATTACTTGCTTAATGACTGTTTAACGACAATGCTAAAAGTGACTTATAACTGGTCCTCACACTTAATGCTGCCGCAGGGTCTCTCTGATCAATGATCAAAATTTGGGCGCTTGGCAACTAGGATGTATTTAGGATATTTGCAGCATCTTCTATCTAGAGGGTCACGTGATTATGATTCCCAAGAGGCTTCCAGCAAGCAAGGTCAATAGGGGAAACGGCATTCACTTAACAACCCCAGGCAAAAAAGCCATAAAATTGGGTGCAACACACTCAATATCTGTATTGCTTAGTGACAGAAGTTCCACTTCCATTTGTGTTTGTAAGTCTTTGACTACTTGTATGACCACTTCCTCACCCTGACCTAAGCACACAAACTATAAACAATGCACCTATAACCTAGGGATGATACTGGATTAAAAACAAGAGTCATAAACCTATTATGAGGAATATAATACATTGTAACACCTCTGAACCCTCCAGAACAAGCGTTGACCAACTACAGATACATATTACAAAAGGCTGACTCATACAGACCTGCTATCATCGTTAAGACTTGCAATAGGGATTTGAGTGGGTGCATTTTTTAACTTCTGGTAAGTAACCAAACGTTTGTATCAGTTTTTAGTCACCAGCCAATTTATTCCACCCACTTTCCAGCTGTTACATTCTTCTGGAGCTAGTTGTGGCTGTGTTCCAGGAAGGTGATATCCATCTGCAAGGAAGAGACCCAGGTGGGTGGTTTTTAAACAAAGCCGGTTGGGGTAACTCACCATTTTTGACTAACTTTTCTCCTAGGATAATGAATGTGTTGTGCAATTTAAATGAGCCTAAATGCAAGCCTAAATGCAAATGAGACTGAAATTCCATGGAAGAATTGGGAATTCAGTTATCAAAGCTTCTGCAGATTTTGGTAGCATGAGGAGATGATCTTGGTAGCCACAAAGGGTAATTAAAATAGTGGGCACTGGTTATATTCATGGATGTGAGACAAACAGGTAGGTTTGGAAAATGTTAAAAAGTTTTTTGGGAAAAAGGTGAAAATGTAAGCTTTTGGGAAGGTAGTGATTTGCAGGTAGATTGAAGGTGTGTGTGTGTGTTGTTGTTGTTAGCCCATGGAAAATGTCACGGGTATGTGTGGGGGGGTGGAAGGCAAATTATTCCGAATTTAGTTGCCAGATAAATTGTGGAATCCATGCTTTCTGGCATTTTACCCTGAAAAGGTAACATTGCTCTTGCAGGGCTGAATTGATCAAGATGGGTAATAGAACAGCTTTGAGAAAATTAATAAGAGCTGATGAAGCAAACTTTTCCATCCTGGGAACAAGCCTAAAACTACTTAAGGGGGCGGGGTGGAGCACTCTAATCAGATTAGCATCTTTTCAGGGATTTGAATGTGAGCCTGAGAAGTGTCACCCTGGATGAGACTAATGTTGTTTTATCCCATTGTTCTATCTGGATGGCAGCCAATAACTGGTGTGCTAAATTGCCCAAAGTAAAACCCCTGGATCTGCTGAGGATTTGCCTCTGCACCAAAGCAAATGCAAGGATTCATTAAACCCAGTCTTCCTCCAGAATGATGCCCAATAGTGCGCACTCACACATGCACACACACACACACATACCGGTCTGCTGGCAGAATTGTGCTTGGCAAGCGGACTGTCTGCACAATGATTATCAGCAAAAGGTTTAGCATAGGGCTCTGGTGAAATATTCTTCTATTGTGTTGTTCCCCTCAGACTCATTTCTAGTGATGGAAACATAAAGCATTAGGTGATCTCAGCGCAACAGGAAAATGCTCGAGCAAACCAGATATTTTCCGGATCGCAGCCTGATTTTTCTGATTGGCTCTGAAAATTTAGTGTTTTCAGAAGAACCAGTACTTCAGCATCAGAGTTGCATAAGTAGACCCCAACTCAAGTATGTACATCAAACCTTCCTAGTCACATAATTAAAGCAAAGAACAATCAGTACGTCACCTGCAAGCACCTCCCACAGGAACAGATCCTATGAAGTGGGGACGATTATGCAGTCAATTGTTATTTCATTACGTAATCTTAATGCATGGCTGGGTTCACACATATGGTATGTTAAATAAACTTCTCTGTTGATTTATTTTGTCCAGGTCTTCGAACCATAGAGCTGCAAGGGTCCATTGAGATCCTTGAGTCCAGCCCTCTGATTAGCACAGGAATCCAATGTAAAACATGGCAGATGGATAGTTGCTTAGCTTCTCCTTCAACACATCCAGTGGATGAATGAGTGACATACATCACCTCTCAGTTGATTTGCTCTTACTGTTCAGAAACATTTTCTAATGTTTAAGTGGGTTTGCCTTCTAACAGTGTATTCCTTGAGGAAATGCAAACAGAGTTTATAGGTGGCATATTTCAACTGGATCTAATAATAGACTCCACAATTGTTTTTTATTTGTCTTTTAACAGATTAACCCACCAGAATCAGGAGGGCTTTTGTTCAAAAGTGACATTCTTTCATCCCAGCCATGAACCTTGAAGTTCCAAAACCAGAATTCAAATCTGCCACCAGGGTGACTGGGGGGCCTGTCACTCCCAGGAAAGGCCCTCCCAAATTCAAACAGAGACAAACCAGGCAGTTCAAGAGCAAGCCACCAAAGAAAGGTGTTCAAGGGTGAGATACATAGTGTTATTTTGCAGGAAGAAGGGAGCTCACTTTATTTTAAATCAAAGCTGCCCAACCCCAACTAGCCCTTCAAAGCCGTAATGTGACTTCCAGGGCCATGCCCACAACTGTCATTCAGCTGTAATGCGTAAAGTATGATAGAAAAGAAACACATACAGGTAGTCCTGGACTTTCATCTAATAAGTGTTCGAAATTACAACAGTACTGAAAAAAGTGACTTATGACCAGTTTTCACACTTGCAACTGTTGCAGCATCACCACAGTCACATGATCAAAATTTGGGCTCTTGGCAAGTGGCATGTATTTATGACGGTTGCACTGTCACTATTTGTAACCTTCCCAGCCAGCTTGTCAATAGGGAAGCCAGATTCGCTTAATGATTGCAGGTTCACTTAACAACTTCAGGGATTTTGTTTAGTAACTGTGGCAAAAAAAGATCATAAAATGGGGCAAAGCTCACTTAGCAATGACCTTGCTTAGCAATGGAATGTTTGGGTTAAATTGTGATTGTAAATCGAGGACTACCTGTATTGCTTAGATATCTGTATGAGCGTTTCTCTGCAGTGTAGCTGCAGACCAATTCCTGAACTCCCTTACATTATTTCTATAATTCTCTTCTGTCAAAAAGAATAGCTTTTTTTAATCACCTAAGTTACGGTGTGCAACTAAATAAAGAGGTCCTGTTTCCACAAAGTGATCATGTGTGGAAGCCACCTTTTTAGAAAAACAAGTTTCTTTTTCTTTTGCAGGTTTGGTGATGACATTCCTGGTATGGAAGGCTTGGGAACAGGTATGAAGGATCAATTGATTGCATTAACTGAAGTGCTGAAGTGAGAAAATCAGGCTTCTGCAGGTTCCTTGCAGTTTATCCTTCTCCCTGTTGCTACGGCAGGTCCAGCTGTTTTCAGCCACGGATGGGATATTTTGAGCAATGTCACAATTCACATTGGAACTTTTCTACTGTCAGTGGCTCCTTTGTCTAAATTTACTGAATTCCCTCAGTAAACACTGAATTCCTTATTTCTGTAATTTTTCTCCCTCATTATATTTTGGCAGTTATATTTCTGTCCTTTTTTGTAACGAGCATTCTATGGGCGGGTTGCATAAAAGGAATATAATCCACAACAGATATTTACCAATTTGTTTTAGGAAGGATCAACCCTAGAACCTGCTCCAAAAAACAGGGAATTACTACCTAGTAGGCAGAGCCAACACAATTCCACCAACTCCTCTTAGCTGATTTGTATGATTATTGGTAGCAGCTCCAGACCAGCAGGTGCAAAATGGCCAGTTTCAGTCAGATTGCGTTCATGGGTGTCCTCATATTTTCTTCTCCGGAGGATTTTTTTTTTCCATCCAGGATTGCAACAGGAGCAGAGGTGGGTTTCTACTGGTTAGGACCGGTTCTACCGAGCAGGTAGTAAGCCGCTAGTGACGTCACGGAGCCGGTTCTGGTCCGTCGACACTGCCATCTTTTTTGGGGGGGGGTTGAATTTTTTCCTGTTTTTTTTGCTTCTGTGCATGCGCAGGAGCCGAGTTTCCAGCACTGCGCATGCGTCACCATCTTATTTTTGGGCTTTTTTGGGGGGAGAATGTTTCAGGTTTTTTTTCTACTGCACATGCGCGTGCCCATGCAGCACAGGAGGCAGCGAACCGGCGGCCAGGTAAGTTAGAACCCACCCCTGAACAGGAGCATCATATTTATCCAACTGCAAGTGTTTCTTGCACAGAAATTGGCTTCTGGGGGGACAGTAGGAAGGGGGACAGGGAGGTAAATGGCTTCAAAAAGTACCTGAGATGCTTTTGCTCTTGATTATCAGACAGTCATGAGTTTTGGCAGAGGGGATGTATGTACTTAGCGCACCCGGATGAAGTCTAGCAGCACTAAGCTGCATGTGTCACGTCTTCTTTTTTTTTTAAAAATCAAACTTTTTATTTGTACCGGTGAAGGGGGCCAGACATCCTGCTGAAGTATGATTTTTATTTTGCAATAACTTGTAGAGACAAACAGTGCTCCAAAAGCTGTTTTGGCATGTGTGAGAGCGCAAAAGTAGCACCTCTCTGAACACCTTGTTGAAACCCGACAAGTGCTGCGTTTGTGCTTTTGCATGCTTAAGTGTCTTTTTGAGGCTGGATTGAAAGCATTGTATAGACCCAGGAATACTATAAGCATCTTCCTTGCTTTCATCCTATTCCAAAAATGCTCTCAGAGGGTTTTATGATACAGAGTATCATTACACTGTTAGTGTAATAAACCAAAATTTGATGGATTCACACAATCCATGAGCCACGATTACACATTAAGCTTCAATGCACATGAACAAAGTTTGCGTCTTCAAGCGGTCCGAATCAATCTGTCTGCTTTCTAAAATGTCCTTATTTATTTGGCTGGGGATAACTCATTTGTAGTCCATTTGGTTCTCTATCCTTTTGAATGGCTACATGGAAGTATTGAACTGTCATATGTATGTAACATCTGCATAGATACTTCGATCAGATGGCAATAAGGTGACTGTAGCCCTCAGTACCATTCCAAAGGACTCAAACACTGATCACGAGCCCATTCCATTGTCTGATTTTTAAAATACCTTACAAGCTTTGAAGACATGTCATCAGAAAATTAATGCTGGCAAGAAGTAATAAGGGTTGAATTGATGTGGGCTCTCCTCTCTTTCAGATATCACTGTGATCTGTCCCTGGGAAGCTTTCAGCCACCTGGAGCTTCATGAACTGGCACAGTATGGCATCATTTGAAGATGTAGAAGCCAGAAACATATATGCCTTTCATTCAGCAAGCAAGAACAGTTCATGAGCATTCGCATTATCCATATTCCAAGCCCTGCAAATTCATTCTCCCAGTAGCAGCCCGTTGGGGCCTAAATAGCAATTGCACACTAAAATAAAATCCAAGTGACTAAATCTTAAGCTTGGTTTCATACTATGGCTCCTGCAAGGATTTCCTCTCCTCCAATTAAACATTTGCAAAAAAAAGTCACTATGAACCAGAGAAAAGACTTCATTTTATATGCAATAAGTCCGACATTTTACAAGTCCATCATTTCATTCTAATCTGTTTTTTAAATCCTAGTGTTTTTCCCCCACAGGTGCAGCATCCCTCCTTTTTTTCTGGATCATCTGAGTGTCCATTGGTTGTAACAGGAACTGACTGTTTGTTGCCCAAACCTGATATCATGGGTTGAGAGAGAGTGCCTGACCCAAAATCACCCAGCTGGCTTTCATACCTAAAATGGGACTAGAACTCTCACTTTCCTACCATAATTTCTAGCCTGGTGTCTTAACCACTAAACAAAATTGGTCTTCTTTCCTTCTGATCTGTCCATTTGGATCATAAAAACTTTAAGCAGTAGCTGACCTAACTGAAAACTACTGTAATATTCCTTGCTTAGGTAAGATGCCAGTAATTGAAGGTCCAGGAGATGGACTGCAGTGATGCACCTTTAAGGTTTAAAAGAAATCTGAATAAATACAGGTTTACATTTGCACAAAATAAAAAAAAGTATTGAAAATGTTAATGTTGTATAATCCTGTATAATCCTGGAGAGGAAACTTTCAACTAAGAACAAACAGAATAAAGTGTTTGGAGAAGATATTTATTTACATGAGACTGTACTTCCTTTTTAGTGGAGGAGAATGAATTCAATAGTGTTTTTGCTTCTAGATAAATGAATACAGAATTCCAGCCTCAATTTCTCCACCTCACATAAAGCCATTAAGTTCTAGAAGGGATGCCTGTACTGTTGCTATGTAACAATTGATGCATTTAATTCTATGGGTCAAACATTTTTGATTGTAGACATTAAAATATGACACAGAATAGATTTAAGAAGGAAAGCATTATATATAATTAATGAAGAACCAAAACTATTTACAACCAGTACTGAATGAAGCATATGAGGAAAATATTATATTAAAGCAATGTAAGTATATTTGTAAAACTCATCTTTGGTAAGTTCACACTTGGAATACTGCACCCAGTTTTGGTGATCAAGATACAAAAAAAGATGTTGAGACTCTAGAACTGTGATGGCAAACCTGTGGCATGCAGAGCCATCTCTCTGGGCATGCAAGCCATCGTCCGTTGCTCTTCCGGGTTCTGTTGCACCGGCCAGCTGGTTTTCCAGCATGCACACCGACCAGATGGTCTTCATGTACGAATGTGCGCCCGAAACTGGAGGACCAGGTGGCTAGTGCGCATGCACATGCCAGAAACCGGAAGATCATGTTCCCGGCATGCGCATGCACACCGGGCGGCTGCTTTTCCAGTTTCCAGCAAGTGCACATCAGAGGTGGGTTCTGAATCTTCTTACTGCCGGTTCGCTCAGCGTCGCGCATTGAGCGTGCACGCAAAGTGCATGAGCACCGCCGTCAAAAATTAGCTTCTGCGCATGTGCAGAAGCAAAATCCAAGTTGGCAGTGCCCATGGAGACACCGACAGAACTGGCTCCATGACGTCATCGCGGAGTTACTACCGGTTCTATAGGAGCAGGTAGAACCGGTAGGAACCCATCTCTGGTGCACATGCTCCCATTCTGGCACTCAGTGCCGAAAAGATTCGCCATCACTGCTCTAGAATGAGGGCAGAGAAGAGAAACAAAGATGATTAGGGAGATGGAGGCTAATCTGTATGATACACGGTTGCAGACACTATATATGTCTAGTCTAGTGAACAGAAGGACCAGGGGGTGACATGATAGCAGTCTTCCAAAATTTGATGGGCTGTCACAAAAAAGTGGGAGTCAACCTATTCTCCAAAGCACCTGAAGTCAGAACAAGAAGTTATGGATGGAAACTTGTTGAGGAGACAACCAACCTAGAAATAAGACATTTCCTGATAGTGAGAACAATTAAAGTCTTGCCTCCATAAGTTGGAGGGGCTTCAATACCGGATATTTTAAGAAGAGATTGGACAGCTATTTGTCCAGAATGGTATAGGATCTCCTGCTTGAGTGGGGGATTGGACTAGAAAACCTCCAAGGTCTCCTCTTACTCTATTATTCTGTATTCTGTAAGTGAGATAGGGCAAAGTACTGGCATTTGTGCCATTTGCATTTGGCACCTCAGTATCTCCTGAGTGGAGATCTGCTACAATATGCAACTCTGAATTACTGTACTTTCACTTCAGAAAAGTGTGAGAAAGAATCAGAACGGACAAAGTGCTCCTATTTTTTTCTTCTTCTCATTTTGAAAACCTGTACCTGGATTGGAAATAGTTCCATATCAAAATCAGAAATGAATGACTTTGAGAAATGACTATGAATAATTAGTTACTAGATTTATAGGGAAGTGGCTGGGTGTAAAGGTCATCTGCTACATTATTCCTCTTTTTCTGACCATGTTTACGTATGTACAGAGTGAAGAGGTGGCAGGAATTATCAGAAAACAAAGGGAACTAGGATAATGAGCAAGATAAATACATGTGAAAAGCAGCTTTTGTTCCCCCACCCCACCCTGTCCATTTTATCCTGGGTAAATTAACTAGTACAAATGGTAATATATAATACTTTAGATTGACGTTCCTCAAAAGATTATGAATACATCCATCTCTCCCAATAGGAGAACTAATGCATGCCCTTCTTCCTGCTATAATGCTGAGTCCGAGCAGAAGCAATGCCTGCCAGCAGCCTCATGGCCAGAAACAAGCTACCTACTTCGATCACAACCAAAACTACAGCAAAGAAGCCTATTGTTCCTGCGTGACTATTGAGCCACCTGTTTAACTGGGGAACACAGCCTCCAAGATAGATGGTGCTTTGAACTGCAAACTCCTCCATGCCCAGGGTGCCAAAGCCACACTGGGAATTCAGGATGGTACCATTTTCCAGTGGATTCAGGCAACACGATGCAGGAACGCCGCAGGCTTGCACACCTGGAGAAGTGCAGTTAAAATACCTGTTAAGTTAAAAAAAAAAGGAAGAAACATTTCATTCTTAAGTTCATCCCAAGGTGTATCTCCCAGGGTTTTTTTCAGTATCTACTTCATCCTCCCAATGTAAGCCAGATCCCATGGCCATCAAGATCTACCATATGTTTGCAACAAAAAGAACCCTCCCCCCATATTGCATCTGGGATCCAGAAAACCTTGAGGTTCTAGCTCAAATCATGTAGGATTCTATCTATATCTTGGTTTACCTTCTTTCTTTTTCATCTAATGGATATTTCATAAAATCAGCTGTTAAACTGCTTGCTAGGACTCAAACCTGCTGCAGTGACTCAAGGAGCGGTAAATACAACTATAATCTCTCCTAAGGAATTGGCTTGGGTCAAAAGTCCTAACTATAAAGACTTGCATTAACCAAGGAAGTCTTTGAACAAAAATGGGCTGAAACAAATTTTACCTATCACCTATGTGACCAAAGGATAATGCTCCTTGCAATATCTACTTGTGTTTGGTTTCCAAACTGACAACTCAGTTCTGATTACATGACCTGAGTTCTATAGATAGTGAAGTAGACTGAATTTAATCTCCACCCTCCTGTGCTGAACAGGCAGCTAAGATTGTTAAAGGTGACTGGGCCAAGAATATGTTCACAGACCTTATGTAAAACTCTTTTGCAATGAAAGCTGTTTATTTCTACTATTACTATAATCAGAGATAATACCGGTACATTAATCAGACAGATTAGGAATTATCTAGCATATCTAACAAGTAAAGGTGAAAACATATCACAGTGACTCCCCAATAAACAAAGATACTAATGTTTAAACAGAACATATGGCCAACCAAAAGACTGATCTAAAACATAGAAAATGGAAAAATACCTAAGCCAAAAAACCTAGGCAGGTTTGATTAACCATTCTGCTCCAAGCAAAAATGGAGGCAATACTGCTGAAGCAAAAGAGCCAATCATTATTATCACACTTTCCTTTATCAGGGTTATTTTAAGCATCTGAGAAAGAAAGAATGCCAAGAAAGGCAACAGAAGAGTTACATATAATGAAAACAAAGATTGTTCATAGCATATTTAACAGGAAAACAATAATGACTTGTTATCTAGTGCTGCTATGTAAGATGGTGTTTTATATGAAAGGGCAAGAAAGAGATCCCTGTCTCAATGTAACCCAGGGGTCAGCAACCAACGGCTCTGGAGCTGCATGTGACTCTTTCATTCCTCTGCTGTGGCTCCCTGTCACTCAAAAATCACAACTGCCAATGTGTGACACCTGTTGGCATGCGATTTATTCAGCTTTTTGACCCCCCCAGTAGGCCAACCATGGATAAATCCAAGAAGAGAAAAGTTTCAGAAGAAAAACAGAATGTTTAATTCAACTACAAATGCTAGTTTTGTGGCCGCTCAGGAAATAGTCAGGCACGGGTAGGGTTTTGGGGCTCCTGATGTTTTATTTTCTGTCGGAAACGGGCCAAAATGGCTCTTTGAGTGTTTAAGATTGCTGACCACTGATCTAACCAAACTAAGAATGAGGTGAGTAATCTGCAAACCTACTAATAGGTTCTAATAGTTCTTATGGGCATGATCAGAGAGGATGGACATCACAATTCAACATATGTGAGGAACTACCATGCCTTATGTTGGAGACTAAGACTAACCTGTTCTGGGAGATACTTTTCATCATAATGCACAATGCTGTTTATTTTAATTCTACAGGAATGCTCCCTTATATTCCCATCCAGAAACAATAAAATACCTTGCATTGTTTCTAGATGGAAATATATAGAAGCATTCCTGAAATCAAACAGCAAATAGAACCATCTATTCACTCATATTAATTATACAAAGCTTACTTTGGCATGATACAATCCCCTGGCAGCAAAATTCCAGTGAAAACATTAATCGAACAATGTTAAAATGAAAATAATTTTTACATTTTCCAGATTTCAGTGCTACGATTATCTCTCTCTATCTGTCTGTCATTGCCTATCCATCCACCCATCTGCCCATCCCTCCATCATCCCTCCAAACAATCATATTTCTAGACTGCCATGTTCTCCAAGGATTAAAATTATACTCTACTGCTTTGGCACACCTATCTTTCCTGGAAACTGATAATATAGGCCAGTTTTTTTACTCACAAATTTGCTTTCCAGTCCAGATAAGACTTTACTCCGCAGCATTGGAGACCTGATTGAATTTCATCCATAATGAACTGGAGATCTAGGTCGTCCTGGTACTGTAACATTGCCACCATAAGAAAATTTTGCAAGGAAGCCTTGATGTGTTGTCTCAGAGAAAAGGCAACAATTCCGCTCAAAACTTCCAAAACAAAAAAAAATATTATTACCCCAGTAAAAACCTTCAGAAGAAAGATGCTTTCAAACAGGGCTCCTGTACAGCCCAGAAGGGATATAGATGTAGTTACTAGTCCCACTAATACAAAAAAAAGCATGGGGTCACTGCCCAAATATGTTATTCGTTCACTTTCCAGGGATTCTTTCTCTGAGAGCCCCCAAATGCCTATGGCCAAAAGGAATAATCCCATAATGGAGAAAATTGTGTTCCAAATAAAGGTCAAGCATTTAGCACAGTGGCTAAATGAATCCAGAGGAAGATGGGAAGACTGATGAAGGAGATGCCACAGTCTTGTCGGGTTCCAAGAACGACCATTTCCTTGTGTCTCATGGCTCAGAGGTGTGCCTTGTGCATTATGCGAATAATACTTATGATCATTCTAATAAACATAAGAGAAAATCAGAGAATGGAAATGATATATCAGAAATACGAAACAAAATATATTAGAACATGCATTTTTCCTACAGTATTTGAAAGGCAATGCATAACTGGAAAAAAAAATCTGAAATATTTTTGTGTTTTTCAATTTAACATTTCTACAACAACGTCATTCCTCTATTCCGCTATATTAGCATTCAAGATACTTGGGACCTCATGGGGATTAAGTATATCATTCAATACACCTGGAATCTATGGCATGAATGAGGAAACTATGGCCATCCAGATGTTTCCTGACTTGAGCATGGCTTTAACCCTAATTACTATGGACAAAACTGAGTGTAATTGGTATTATAATTCAACGTATAGTCCTTGACTTACAACAGTTTGCTTGGTGACTGTTCAAAGTTACGACAGCACTGAAAAGAGTTATGACTATTTTTCACACTTATGCCATTGCAGCATTCCTGTGGTCACGTGATCAAAATTCAGCCGCTTAGCAACGGTCTCATATTTATGACACTTGCAGTGTCTTGGAGTCATGTGATCACCTTTTGCGACCTTCTGACAAGCAAAATCAATGGGGAAGCCATATTCACTTAACAATCATGTTATTAAATTAATAATCGCAGTGATTCACTTAGCAAGTGTGGCAAGAAAGGTCATAAAATGAGGCAAAATTCACTTAACAAATATCTGAGCCCAACAGAAATTTCAGGCTCAGTTGTGGTTGTACACTGTACGGCAATAATTTTTCTTCTCATGCCCTATTGTTCCATAGAAGAGGAATAGACCTTCATGTCTATGCATATTGATTTTTGATTTCCAGTGTTACTTACTTATGTACTTTTGTACACTGCCTGCTCTAATGATCTAGATCAGTGGTTCCCAACATGGGGCCCATGCCCCACAGGAGGGCAATTTGATTTTTAATGGGGGCAATTTGGAACCTTGTTTAAACTAAGTTAATGACCTTTTAGGCTTCCTCCGCAATGAGTAGGAGTTCACTTTTGAATAGTAAGAATTATATGCCACAGGGGGAGCATCAGGATTTTAGAGATGCTTAGGTGGGGCATGGCAAAAAAAGGTTGGCAACCACTGCTCTAGATGGAATATGGTACAACCTTAAGAAAATAAATCTGTGAAATAATACAATAATTTTAATAAGGTACTTGTAATACTTTCCTCAACCATATTTTCTGAAATAGTTTACATGAAAAAGGAATTTCTAGCATTTTGCATATTTAAAAAAATGGACATGTACCTTTAAAGATGTCAACCTATTATCCGACATACAGACTATTATTCTGAGAGAGGAGCCTAAATATATTAGTGGTTGGAAGTACCAGCTATGCTAATTTGTTACTTGGCTGCTTGGTAGAGCATGAAAGATTCTTGCCCTGTTGAGATTAACTACACAGTATGATTGGAATGCATTGTGTCCATCTAATCTATGGAAAAGATAATAGAAACTCTTTATAATGAGAAAACCATCTTTGTCTCATTACATCAGTCCATCCCACCTGGTTAGGTAGGGAACGTATGTTGCAGACCCCCATTAGTTAAAGAAGTCCGAATGGCGGTGTCCAAAAAGAGACCCTTCTCTGCCATTGGCCCTGCCCTAGGGAACATTCTCCCCTCAGAATTGAGGCGGGCTGCCACCCTCCTGGCCCTCCAGAATGCTGTGAAAACATTGCTCTGTAGCTTTGCTTGGGCCACAGAGAGGACTACACAGCTGTGCAGGTGATTAGCACCAAGAAAGCCCTCCCTTCACCTCTTAATTTTTAACATTGTTTTTAATCATCCTTGCCTCTTTTTAAATTTTAACTTTTATTAATTGTTGTTATGTGGTAATATTTTATTCCACACTGCCCCGAATTCCTCTGTAAAGGAGATGGGCAGTTCTAGAATGTGAGGAATAAAATAAATAATGGCCATTATAATATGCAAGAATTTAGAAGGTGAGTATTATCAAGAAACGGTGAGGAAAAAAATAATGGAAAGAGGTGGGCATGCTGTCATTTATAAACAAAATGCAAAGATTTTGAATGAGAAAAATGAGTAACAATCAGGGGTGGGTTCTAACTTACCTTTTTTGGGTAATGTTTTGTACTGCGCAAGGTGAGTATTGTTTTAAGATGTCACTTCCCACTTCTGAGAAGTGGGGGTGAGAGGCATGGAATCAGGGTGTTGCTTCTCAGTTGCAAGGGGTACTGTATTCTGGGAAAGCCTTCTGGCATAGATAAAATTGGCCCTTCTCCTTGATGGCTTTCAGGAGGATGTAAAAGACCAAATTGTTTTGAAGTACCCGTACATTCTTAGTTAAGTGGAACCCACTGTTTTTTATTTAACTATTTTATTTATATTATCTTGTGTCATTTAATTTTATTATGCATTTTTCCATTTAATTTAAATTTACTATGCTATGTTTTCAAACCAAATTAGCTGCAAGTCACCAAATTACCACAGAATATAAATAAGATAAATATATAGCAAACAGTTGTAAAGTGTCCCCATGTAACTATCTACCCATAAATGGTGAAAAGAGAGAAAAATAGAGTGGTTATAACTGAAAAGTCTCTATTTTGGCTACTTTATTCTCCTAGCTCTATTTCTGGAGGTCAAAAGACAATAATCCCTCCATACTCCAATGTAATTCTGATAGATGATAGATAGATAGATAGATAGATAGATAGATAGATAGATAGATAGATAGATAGATAGATAGATAGATAGATAGATACCCAGTCAATTCTGGTAAATGTGCTTTTCCTGACCTACGATGATTTTGGTGTAATAGTAACATGGTTTAGCATGTTGTATGAATCTGAATTATTCAGAATTGCTGCTTTAGGATAAATATTTGAAAATCCTGAATCAATCTTTGAAAAGATTGATGTTAAAAATCTTAAAATCACTTGGAATTGTTGAACTGAAAAAGTTATGTACATTTTTGCTTTTAGCTTTGATTAGTATTGTATTTCCTCTGGCTACATAATTTCATTCAGCAAATGTGTCCATCTCCCACCCCCACCCCACCCAAAAAAAGTCATGGAGAAGAGAAAAAGATACTGATACAATAAGACACAATTTGAACGGAGAAATGAACCATTTTAAATGAAGAGATGCAATATGAAAATGTAGTGGTCAGATTGACACTTGTATAGATAAATGTGAAATATAGGAAAAGTATCATTGCCAAGAGCAATAAATATAAAATGGCACTGAAAATAACTCTTTCTCAGCAAATAACCATTTTTAATTTAAAAAGTTACTAAAATAATCAAAGTAAAAACAAATTTACCTCGATCGTTTTTAAGGGACACTTGTAAGAAAGCGAAGATGATTCAGCATATTTATCTGGAAAAAGTCTCCAAAAATTCACTGGGATTCTACTTTTAATAAATATACTTACTTACAATTTATTAATACTGTTTCTTATTGGAGATTGCTGCAGGATGGATTAGAGAGTTGACACCTCTGAAGCATTTCTGTCACACTTTCTTATGCCTGCTTCTTAGGCAACAAAGAATAAATAATCTCCCAGTTATAAAACAAACACAATTGAAAAGTAGCATCATATGCCAAGAACAAAGATTCAAGATCTCCTTGGATAAAAGCTGAAACAAGGCCAACATGTAACACAAATCCTTGTTATTACCTTTGATAGCAAAGCTTTTACTTCATCTTCTCCCATCTTGGTGCTCGGAAAATGAAGATACTTCAAGAAAGAATTCACAATTGTAATCGATTTCTTCATATTTAATGTACAGCATGAAATGGATTTGAAATGATTCTGCAGCTCTTTGGAGTAGCCAGATAACAGTCCAACATTCATGTATGAGGAGAATTTTGGAGTAGATTTGCCACAGTCATACTTGCATCATGTGAGAAATCACATTTTTCAGCTTAAAAAGACTTGCTTTGTCTCACTTGCTGTAAGTATATTCATTAAATAGTAGTATATCATTATGCCTGTCAGCTGAGTGCATAGTACTGTATAACTATTAAGTCTATGTAAAACATTCAGACGGGATAGTTAAGGTTTACAATGCATAGGAGTACAAATAAAACACCTTTCTTTCAATCTTTAAAGCAGCTATATCTTTTGCAAAGCTCCCAAGCCTAAGTTATTTGAAAAGCTGCTTCCAATTATTTCACATACATTTCAAATTCTTTGCATGACCTTTATAATTATATACTCAGAGATGTAGAAAAATGTGGTATTGCAGTTGCATCAAGGCCTTCTGTAATAGATATCAACATAAAAAGCTCATTTGCACTATATATGCATTTACCTTAACTTAATACATAATGTTCCAGTGTTCTAGTACAAGTATATTGTGAACTAGAGGCACATTTAATATCAAAAAGGGAATGTGTACAGATTGTAGAGCATCTGGCCTGAATTCACTGAATAAAATATGGATGTAAATGTGACTTTCCAAATTCAATTGTAAATTTTCTGCATGGCTGAAATCAACCCATTCTCCCTCACCCTTCCCTCACCTCTAATAATAATGATGTTTAACCCTATTATCAAGAGGTATATTATACTGTATGAAACATGATTTTTAAAAACCTTACAATTACAGTAATTTTAAACTGAATATTGAACTGAATATGTACAAGGCTATACAGTATCACCAAGAACCAAGATAACTTTCTCCATACTTACACAATCCAAGAGATGTGAATACAATATATTCACAATCCAGCAGTGCATACATGATTGGCTACTATTGACATATATATTTTAAAAAATGATAACTTTTGGGATATTTACAAGAGGGCTTACATAGTTTTTGCAAACAGGTATGTAAAGAAACACAACCCTAAATTTCCTAAACTTTTGCTGAGAGGAACCAATACAAATGGGTAATTTAAACACATTTACCTGGAACTAGATCAGTTTAATTAGTCTGCAACTATAATTGCAATATATGAGTAGCCTATATTATATATGGATGGCTGTAAATTTGTTTAGAGAAATTGTATCAGATTTTATGAATCAGTTACAACATACTGATATTACTGTGCATCATGAGTGTAATGTTCCAAATAATAGTTTGAAAAATGGTTTGGTTCAACATTCTATTTTTTGTCAGAATTAGAGTGTGTTGCAAATGCATGCTTTGATCAGTGTTTCTCCTTCCAATAATAGTTATTAACATTCACATGTGGGTTTTTTCATTTTGGGTTTAATATGCAATGTGAATTCAGCCATAATGATTTGCAAACAATGGTTAATGATTGTGTTTTATACAATGCTTCTAATTACACATACTTTGTCTTACCTAAATATGTATAGCAAGCCATATACAAATAAAAAGTAATGTTGACTACATAACTATATTTCCCTTATTAATATAGCAGTTTCACTCTTACACATGTGCAGAAAACAATCTAAATTTAAAACAATTCTGTCTAGATATGACATAACTTCATTTTCAAAGGCTGCTGAAAGTATCCAGATCTGAAATTAAAGTAGCCATGCTCATGCATCACATTAACATTTTGTCTTAATCATAGTTTGTTGACACACTATATACCGTATTAGCTAGGTTCACACTACAATGTGAATCATAAACATGAGTCATAAACCAGTCGCAAGCTACAAAGGTTAAATTCATTCATCACAACAGAATGAAAATATAATATGGCTTAGTAACTCATACATAATTCTCTCAATATTATGAGGAAGGATTGATACCTGTGATATGACAAAACATGGTCTGTCTTGGTTGTGGCTTATTCACTAAACCACGTCAAAGCAAAGAAAAACTTTTTACTCCAATATTCAAATTTGAACCAAGTAATTATTTCAAGTAAGATCACTTCTCAGTATGCAGAAAATGAATTTTGAGTAGAAAATAGGTTTCCTCAAACACCGTCTTTGAAGCAATTTTGTGGATAATAAAAGTTTGACAAGTGCAGGATTCGGTTATTCTTAACCGCAGTGCAGACTCAAGATTCAAAGGTGCTTTTTCAAGAGGCAACTAGACTTTCTGGTTTTTCTTTGAAGCCCTTTCACTTCTCATCCAAGAAGCTTCTTCAGCTCCAAGAGGATAGTGGGATGGAAGGATTGATATTCCTTGTAGACAGCTGGTCATTTGCATCCTTGTAGACTAGAAGGGCGTTGAAGCACTTGGAGGTTTATCTGTGTCCTCAGGGTCACTTGAGTTCCTTCAACTGCTCCAAGTGCTTCAAGGATCCTCTAAAACAGTGTTTCTCAACCTTGGCAATTTTAAGATGTTTGGACAAAGCTGGTTGGGGAATTCTGGGAATTGA
>JANHFT010002321.1:241906-253071 GCA_032467955.1 Pseudoxenodon macrops
TTACATTTCATTTCCATATATAACATTTTACATATCATAATACAAATTTTTCCATATTATCTTACCCCCCCCCACCCTTATATCATTTTCATCTCTCCTGTTCCATTGTTGACTGGACCTGGCCAGTAAATAGGAGGAGAGCCACTGCAAAGTAAGGCCCCCAGTTTCTGCCTCCCGTTGATGGTCTAGTAAACCCGCTATGGTTGATTATTTCAGAAGCCACTGAAAAAGTCCAAAAGGATCAAGAGAGGCACACTCCAACTTTCTAGGTCCCAATGAAAGTCTTCACCAGAGCAACTAGCACTGCATCTCTCCCATGTCTAAGTCTGAATCTTGATGAAGACTGAATTCTGAACTGGTGATCTTTTCTATAATGTTTTTCAAAAAAGGAGAATTTGGAGACTGAGCAGTGGGTTTTCCACCATGCTGGATCAAGATATGGCTTCTTTAGGAGGACACAAACCACTTTGGTAGTACCTTCACCTTCCTTTAAAGAAACACCTTTGACTCTTGTTGCTCATGCCTTACCCTCTCTGCCTGAAGGAACCAGGAGGGAGATGGCTCCATCACAAAAGTCCTATTTATTTCCATTTCCACATTCAATTGATTTGCCATCTTGCAAAAGTATGAAGTACCCAGACTGTGGATTATGTGGGATTTGTTTGTTGTACAACTAGGGAGAGTAACTCCATCTACAACAGTTTGGACTCCAAAACAATATTACCATCTTTTCAGGATACTTGCATATGTATTTCACATAACACAAATAAGTCAGCACGGCTAAGTGGATGAATTGTTTCTCAGGAAGTAAATTGTTCTTTAAAAGTTTAAAGTTTTTGAATGTTTCAAGCACTGTATTGGTAGAAGAGAAAAGGATTTTAAAC
Organism: Pseudoxenodon macrops; assembly: GCA_032467955.1. Taxonomy (NCBI): domain Eukaryota; kingdom Metazoa; phylum Chordata; class Lepidosauria; order Squamata; family Pseudoxenodontidae; genus Pseudoxenodon; species Pseudoxenodon macrops. Next base: position 242,791 of record JANHFT010002321.1, read on the forward strand.
TCAAATAGGGTACGTAGGCATCTGTCACATGGCATCTTCTATCCGTCTATCAAATTTATATAGCCACCCATCTCTCAAAAAGTGACTATTTGCTTTCCTCTTGGCTGATTCATTATATGTTTCAGGGTAAAGAAAGGACAATCATAATTGTTCTTGCTTTTCACTTTAAATATCTTATTCTGTTGTCATTTTTATAACTAGGGAGCAGTCTATTTCACTATGCTTTCTTTTGGAATAACGTTGCTTTTCAGAAACTGGTATACTATGATAGTAAATATATCTGCATAGTCATTGTAAGTTTTATTCCACATTTCAGCAAGAGCATGCTTGGTGGATCACATTTAGCGTCCTCATTTTCTCCACTATGATGTGTGTGTGGGGGGGAGACTAGCCGCCATCACACCTTTTCTATAGTCTGAAACTTCAAAAGGCTTTGGTGGGCCTTTATCATAAATACGTATGCTGCCTGTGCTTTATCATAAAGACCTATAGAATCTATCTGAGGTAAACGCAGGTAGTCTTTGAGTTACAGCCTTTTGTTCAACCACTATTTGAAGTGACAATGCACTGAACGGAGGGATTTATAACTGGTCCTCAAGAGTTCTGGCTATGGTCATGGCAACAAAATGTGAGCGTTTGGCAAACAGCTTGCACCTATGACTGGCTTCAGCATCCCGCAGTCACACGTTTGCCATTTGTCAGCTTCCCTGCAGGCCTTTCACAAGGAAAGTCAAGTAAGTTGCCCCCCCACCCCCCAGTCTTTTTAGCTGGCACGCACAATACCTTTCTTTCCTCCTTTGTTTGCATGCACCCAGCACCCTCTGCCTCAGTCCCCCAGTACTCGCATGTACTCACTCACTCACGCATGCATGGATGCATGGATGCATGCATATGCACCATATTGTCTTTCAGTGTCTTCCCTGTGATTGTATGTGCCCCTCACCTTCTTTCCTCATTTTCCCTGCAGTTGCACATACACATGAACCTTATGTCCTCTTTCCCTGGCCTCCATCACTTGGCCTCCATCACTCACACTTATGACCTGTGCTGAGCCTCTCAGGGTCTCTCCCACTCCCTGCTACACCTCTGCACTTTTTGCCTGGGGCTCCCTCTGCTTCCTGCTTAATTACCCACACCTCTGGGTTATGACAACAGCCAGACTACGAGGATTTCTGGTTGCTAAGTGATGAAATCGGGCAATGTCATGTTTTACAGCTGCATCGTTTAGCAATGGCAATTCCATTTCCAATTGCAGATGTAACTCAAGGGCTACCTGGACATGCTGTGCGTATTTAACCCATTTATATATTGCTCACTCAAATTTGATGGTACATCGCTACAATTAAAATAGCAGCTATTAAAATATGGCATAGCATGTTTAATTCCTAAATGCCAATTGAAACGAGACAAAACCTCCTCACTTTTTTTCTGTGAAACGTAAAAGGAGGAGACTGCTCTGTTTCCCTTGAAGGTACTTTTTATTTGGAGCAGGCAATTAATTGGTTTCTCCGTCAACCCTTGATGTTACTGTTCTGAGAAGACAAGCTAACCTTGGTAGAATAGGTTACTCATCATTTCCCTTGGGAATCATCCTTAGTCTACTAATGTTTGGCAGCTTGCCAATAATTGTAGGCGGGAAAAGGCAGAAATCTGAAGCTGTTTAGAACTTATTCTTTCCTTGGTCTGTTCTTATCTTGAATAGGACGGGGAGGTGGCAGTCCTTTTGCTACTATTATTTAAAAAAATGGCTCTTTGGGAAATGACATCTCCGAAAAATGCAGCTTCAAAAGAGTCAGCATTATTTGTCATAAGATAAAAAGAAATGATGTAAAAACTGGAAAGTTCTTAAATCGCTGTGCTCTGTGCATTGATCTCAGAATAACTTCAATTGAACTCAGGGAAACTTCCTTGCAAGTAAATAATCATAAGATACTGTATTTTTTCGGAGTATAAGACGCATCTTAACAGAAGGTGGAAATGTTGGTGCATCTTATACAGCAATTTTGGCCTCCTGAAGCCCTGCCCCTGTATCCCATTTTTGCAAAAAACAGGGGCATTTTTGCATTCCCCCAGCCCTCAAGAAGCTGTCTGCAGGCTTCCCAAACCCTCTGCGTACCCCGTTTTTCACAAAAACGGGTGAAAAACGGGCCCATTTTTGCAAAAAAAAAAATAGGGTGCACAGAGGGTTTGGGAGACCTGTAGACTGCTCCTGGGGCCGGGGAGGACAAAAACTTTTTTTTCTTACTTACCTCTTTGAAATCTTGGTGCGTCTTATGCACCGGTGCATCTTATACTCCGAAAAATACGGTAGTTCTAGTGTAGACTCAGTACACTTTGGGTTTAGATCCAGTTTTCCTTAGATCTAAATTCTGCTCAAAGGAAAGTCAGTTGCAAGAATGGAGAGATTGTTTACTTGATTATGTCTGTAATTTCCTGAAAAGCTGTTTCCAAAAGTTCAGGCACCATTCAGAATAGTTTGGAAGATGGCCCTGACAGCTTGGAAGAAGAAAGGAGAGGTCAGAGAAGACAGTCTCAATTTTTTATTTTTATTTTGTAGAATGCTTCGGCTTAATCTCATTCCTTTCTATAAATGGAAAAGATGGTATAATGAAATCTATAAGCTGCACAATTGCCAATCCTGTAGAGTGACCACCTAAAAAAAACCTATGTACTTCCAAATTAAAATAGTTGGATGCAGTTGAATATCAGTCTGAAATTGATAATTTTGTAACAGTTTGACCATTTTGTCCTCATATTTTTTGTTTTTTGTTTTTCCAGACATGGAGATATGCTATTTCTTTTTCCATCAAATGCAGCTGGCTCTTCCTCTGAGAACATGGATACCTCAATTTCTCAAGGAACACGTCCACTAGGTGTTTCCCAGGTGGTAGAAGATGAAATTGATCAGTACCTTATAAAACAGGATGGGAAAATTTATAGAAGCAGAGACCAGCAATTGTAAATATCCTTGTTTTTACTTATTCCACAAAATTCCTCACCGTTTGCTGTTTGTTACCTGTTTTCCTTCTCTGTTCCCCATTCTCAAAGGAACTAAAGTAATCCCATGTCAATTCATGTTGAAGCACTTTCACACAATTTGGTAGTAACTTAGTTCTCTGAGATGGGTTGATAATAGCTGAAGATGCTTCATATTTCAGCGCTGCTTATGTGGAACAACTCAAAAACTGATTCTTTCTTTAGAAATCTGGAAAATTGATGTATTGATCTTCAGAACAGGCCATGGGGAAAAAATGGTTTTTGTAGGAAAATCAGCCTCATGCTATTTTGATAGAAGTTTTCTCTGTAATGAATACATGGCTATATGTTCAGTAAATATCCACTCTAAAATTCTCTCAGAAAGTAGCCTCAGACAGATTTGTAATCCTATTCTTTAAAAAAAACAAAACATTACTGTTGTTCATAAAGAACACTGACAGCCATTGAACAGATATTATCCATGTTAATTGTTGTTAGACTTACCGTACCTGACCTTCAAATCATTTAGAGCTGTGATGGCTAACTTTTTTGGTCCTGAGTGCCCAAAGTGCGCACACGCAACCCTAAAATGCAATGCGACCGCCCGCCCCACATGCACCCCCACCCCCCACACATGTGCAGCAGAGATGCAAAGACCAGCTGGTCGGCGGGAGGCACGCGCACATGCGTGGTAGACCTGGGCTGGAGCGACGGCTGGTGTGCCTGCAGAGAGAACTGTGTGTGACACCTGTGGCACATGTGCCATAGTTTCGCCATTAGGGATTTAGAGCTTTGTAGAATGAAATGCATCGTTGTAAAAGCACATAACGTTAAAAACGCATGATGAAATAATATTGTAGCTTACTACTTGAGTAATCCATTTGTTTCCATCTAAAATCTTGGAGTGCCACAATTTGGCCTATGTCCTTGCATCTCTATATTCTAGATCAGTGATGGCGAACCTATGGCAAGCGTGCCAGAGGTGCTCACCTGGTTTCTGGCGCATGCATGCGCACAAGCCAGCTGGTCTTCGAGTCTCTGGGGCTCCAGCATGCGTGCACGCGCGCACATGCACGTTCCAGTTTGGGCACTCAGTGTCGAAAAGGTTCACCATCACTGCTCTAGATGTAATAATAGTAGTCATGAATAATTTCAGCCAAGTCTGGGTAAAATATGAAGTAGCTTCTTTAGCTAAACTTAAATTGTGCAAGCTAGCTGTAAGTACCATAGTATAAGCTTGACTTGCTTTTATTAAATATAATTGTTTATTTAGAGATTCCAGTATTCTCAGTAAAAGTCCTGTCTGTCTTCAATTTAATCACTGTGGTTGGATTTCTAGTAACAGCAGTAAAGGATGAGAAATATTTAGTCAACTAAAGTATAGAAGCCCTTGATTTAACATTATGAATTATAGGGAAGAATCTTCTGAAGTGGCAACTGCAATATTTTTATCCCGTAAACATAGAAACGTATCCCTCACTGGATTATCTACTGCAAACCTCCTGGCTCTTGCTGAGGATGGCCCTGGATGGCTGATTAGTTTGAAGAAAATTCCCAGTTTAATTGAACAGTTAAAGCATGCTTACAATTGTGCATCCCAAACATCAACAACATGGAAGATTTGAAATTGCCACTAACAAATATAGGGTGGTTTATGCCCGTGCAACAGCAAAATTGATAATTTATCAATGCTAAATCTCTTATTCAAGTTATAATATTACAGACGTCACCCTTAAGTAAATATATATATATATATATATTAGAATCAAAGGTAGTAACTGTATTTCATAATAGTCTTTATATCCTTCTAATTATTGTAGTTTTGAAATGCTTGAGCTTCTATAAGTAAGCAAGAGCAAAATAATAACACAGAGTTACAGAAAGGCCGCATAGATACTTTGTTGTTAAGCCAGTAGGAGAAGTCATATCAAGAAGGTATGGAGATGATTGCAGACAATTTGCTTGGTTTTTATCTTCTAAATCTTTTACACCTGTAAAACTTCAGAACTTCAGAGATGGTGCCTGCTTTAGTATTTCTCACATATATTGAGAAGTTCAGAATTGCTTTCGAAAACCATTTTGTTCCTAGCAGGAATCTTTAAAGGGACACAAAATATATTATTCTCACAGAGTACACTGAGAACATTGTAGTGGTTGGTGTCTGTCTGAGGGAATGGCATTGTGACCACCAGAAGGCTACTTTTGGAGTATAGATATACATTTTAGAGTAGACCTCTATTAATAGTAACTATTATAAGAATCTGATTTAAACTTTTATAATGTGTTATTTCTTTTAAGGTTAGATAGGTCTACATCGCCCCTTTATGTAGTTTTCCATGTATTGGAATGACTGCTTCAGTGAAGATCAAAAACCAAAAACCTTTGAATAGTGAAGTATTGTTGCAGTTGTGTGATTTTGAAAAAAGTGCTCATGAAAACATCATAGGCAAAAAAATCTCTTTTGTTGAATTTATGCCTGACTTTATATATATATATATATAGTGAAAGTTGCTAAGAACACACTAAACTTTATGAAGAAAATGCCAATAGCAGAGAAAGAAAGTTGTTCTGAAAGACCTGCTGTTAAAATAAATATTGAATAAATGAAAGATTTTTAAAATATTGAATAATAGTCTATATTGCCTCTTTAAATAGATGGAAATGGAAGATGCTGCTCTGGATCTTTTGTGCAACAGTACTATAACCAATCTATCTGTTCCATTATTAACAAAAACAGCACTGTGTCTTATCATTACTCTCCATAATTACATTTCTGAAATTAGGGAACATTTTCAGTTTAGTTGGCAATCAGCACAGTAATTCTTAGCTGATGTGTGCTTAACCATTTGTTAATCTGTGATCAGTACAGGCAGTCCTTGCTTAACGACTATTCATCCAGCAACTGTTTGAATTTATGACAGTGCTGAATGAATGGTATTTACAATTGGCCCTTGACGTTACAACCATTGAAATGCTCCGATGGTCACATGATCAAAATTCAGGTACTTGACAGCCTGTTCACGTTGAGGGCCACAAGGTGTGCTTCAACTTCACTTGCTCACCTGTCTCCTCTCCATCTCTCTCCTTTTGGCCATCATGCATTCTGCTTCCCTCTGCATCCCTATTGCCCTGCATTCAGCTTCCCCTCTCTACCGTCCCCAGCTGACCTATGCCGCCTTCTTCTGTTGAGGTATGCCTGGCCCGGCCCCCTGCAAGGCAGCTGCTGGCTGCGTGAGACCTCCTGAAGACCTTGTGAGAAGCAGGCAGAAGCAGAAGATGATGGTGAAGATCAGCTGGGATAGCAGGGGTGCAGAGTGCCAGGGGTGACCATAAGGACAGACATGGTGGGTAGATAGGCAGGTCAGGAGAAACATGAGGCCTTCACCTAATGACTGCTGGGTCCCGCCCTAACTGCAACATGGAACTGCTATTGCTAACCGGTGCAGTCATGTCGTGTTTTGCCTAATGATTGCTTTGCTTAGCTATGGAAATTCCAGTCTGTTAGGCTTGTATTAATTTATGAATCTATATTAAGTATTAATCTGTAAAGCTTTACAAAATAGAGTGCTTTTCTGTTTTTGCCAGTAAATTTAGCTGCTGATGTTCTCTTTACACAGATGTCGACATGGTCCATTGGGTAAATGTGTACATTGTGTACCTTTAGAGGTAAGTAGATAAGTGAAAGCTATTATAGTAATACTTTACAAGGTAAAAGTTTTCTTGATGTATAAAGTTGCTTTAATGGCATCAATAGAGAGGATGTTGTTGAAACTTTAATGTATCCTAGCTGTGCTGATAATGGTTAAAGAGGCAAAATTGGACCCTTGGATATACCTGTCAAATCAAAACCTGGATTTATCTGTTTTTTGACATCTGGCTTTTTGCAATAGTGGTTTTAACAGGATATACTATTTCATGTTTCAAGACAGCATATGCAGTTGGTATTTTCCACTTATATTGGAAGTGGATTCTTTCATTTTTAAAAGCTACAAGTGAAAGCTGCTTATTGGGGAGGGGCGGGTTGCTTATATCCTGCACTGTTTTTATTAATGACTTATATAATAACCTTTTAATCATTTTTAGTTGTGCACAGATTCTTCAGTTAACTAGGTAACCTCTGCTAGGATTCTCTAGCTTTGGTTTTAACTCTGTAAGCTAAAAAACAAGAATATTACATCCATGAGACTAAATAGTTTCTAAAGCTATTTTGTACAAGCGTAAAATATTTTAACGTGCGGGGGAGGGAGAAGAAAGGGCTCCACTATTACTGTCAGAATAGTCACTGCTGTGGAAAAAGAGCATAACATTGCCTAATTATTTCCACATTGAATGCCAGCAGAGTATTGAGTCTAAAAAGATCCATTTGTACAGTGATCAATGTATTATCAAGCAGGTGTCTGACCTGGTTTTCCTTTGTGTATGTGGGTTCTTGGCAGCCTTTTGATGAGGATTATTTAAACCATCTGGAACCTCCTGTGAAGCATATGTCATTCCATGCCTACATCAGGAAACTGACCGGAGGTGCAGACAAGTAAGAAACTTTGTACCTATTGCAGAGGAGTAGAAAGATGACATAGATGGCAAAATCTGAAAAAAGTAGAAAACGATAGGGCAAAAACAAATTGGCTTCAAATAGTAACAATCACTTTTAAATAAGTTCATTATATTGGGGTGAGATTAATTTTATTTTTTCCCCTTGGTTGTTAATCTTAAACTGACCTATACGTTGGTGCAGCAAATATATTTTTGAAGGGGGGAACAAATCTACAGTTTTGTCATTTTATCAGCAGAGGTCAGAATAAAAAAAACCTGTCCTAGAAGCACAATCTTTCCATTAATCTTGTCACATACATTTCTTTCTATAGTGATTTCTCATAAAAAGTATTCCGTGCATAGAAGGTAGCAAATGTTAAAACATCTTTATTTTTTATTATGCTGTGAATCTGCAACTGATGTTTCCCATGTTTACAGTTTCTATGTTGATCACACTGTGTTAGCAGTTATTTGCATACTTGATATGTTTGCTAACACCAGTGTAAATGAGAGAAGAGGCAGTTTGGTTTAGGGATTAGGGAGTTATATGCAGACTGCATATAGTTTTAGAGTTTGGTGGCATCTTCTGGCAGGATGTCTGCTGTATGTTTATTGGGTGTGTGTGGTTTTTTTTAAGATATTAAGCATGCTGCTTCTTTTGTTTAGGGGGAAGTTTGTTGCTCTTGAAAACATTAGCTGCAAGATTAAATCTGGATGTGAGGGGCATCCTCCATGGCCAGAAGGAATCTGTACCAAGTGCCAGCCAAGTGCGATCACACTCAACAGGCAGGTAAGATGAGTATATACCCATCATGAAAACTAGGTTTTCAAGGCAGTGGAGAAAGTTCTTGCTGATGGTGTTTGTTTTGGGAAGGAATAGCCAGGAGAGTTTGCTTATTTGTACCCTGTGACTATCATTACGTGTTGCACCTTATCATTCTTGACAAATGTATCTTGTCTTTTTATGTACCCTGAGAGCATAATATGCACCAAAGACAAATTCCTTGTGTGTCCAATCACACCTGGCCAATAAAAGAATTCTATTCTATTCTATTCTATTCTATTCTGTATGTACACTGAGAGCACATGCACCAAAGACAAATTCCTTGTGTGTCCAATCACACCTGGCCAATAAAAGAATTCTATTCTATCCTATATTGAACTGCAGCGCCCATCATCCTGAAATGTGCCGGAGCTAATGGGAGTCGAGGTTGTTGCGAAATAAAGAGCCGTGGCTAAGCTTGATCCAAAGTCATTTCAGGGAAAAGCCGTGAACACACATTGCACAAACGGCCGTGTTTGAGCAAAAATAAATAAAAATAAAATCAGGCGCAGGGGGTCCTGCCCTCAATGGGGACCCAGTTGTGTCTCTCTTTCCCCACAGGGGATGCGGCTTCGGGACAAACTGGGGGTCCTGGAGCTTCTGCAGGTCTGCGCCTTTCGGGGTGCCTATATAAGCAGGGGGGGGGGGGAGAGAAAGAGTTGCGCGCATATTTCATTCCGGCTAAAGAGCACCGAGCCGGCCCGATGGCAAAGTTGGCGTACCTCGCAGCTCATCGATGCGCCGAACCTGGGGAGGCTTCGAAACAGATCGTCCCTCTCTCCTCTAGCCCCTGTTTTGCAATTGCGACAGGCCCAGGAGCAGTTGCGGCTCCCAAAGGCACTGCACACACCTCCGCCACTCGCTTTCTAACCCAATCGCTTTGCCACCCACCCACCCCAAACAGCTCCACCTTCCCTGGGTTGGCTCTCCCGAGTGGGTGTGCGGTGCGCAGTCGGTTCCCGTTTGAAAATAAGTCGGGCACCTTTAGAAAATTGAGAGATTTGGAATTTAGAATTCATTAATTAGAAATTAATTAAATATTAGTTATTAGGAAAAAATTATTAACTTTTTTTTTTAGCCAGTTTGCAAAACGTAACACCTTTAAAATGCGTCTTCACGCTCAAGACTTGTGAACTTTTCCTCCCCCTCTCGTAATTGCACTGTAAAATAATCTGGGAGAATCGGGTTCTTGCAAAATGGATCGATTGCTTCACAAGCATGAAGCCAGGCCTGAGAGTTAGAGCAATCCATGCGACTACAATTCCTAGAATCCTTCGCGTTACGCAGACCCCCGTGTTTGCAAGGAAGCCTGGGAATTGTAGTTCCAGCGCACCTAGAGGGCGCTAGCATCGGAAGGCGGTTTTAGTTTCGCTGGGTGCCTTGAGCTAGCGTACCCGTCGCCTCCAACAGTCACACCAAATTGATGGGAAAGCTCTGCCAGGCATGCCTATAGGGATTTACCCGGGTAGGGATTAATTAAATGAGGCATTCACTAAAATGCAAAAGAGAAAAAACCAGTAGCTCCATTCATTATTCCTCTCTGCAGAGACATCACAAGACCTTAAGCAGCTAATATGTCAGCCCATTCCATGGAAAGAAAGATAAGCTCAGACCCAACTCAGCGTCGCAAGGAAAGCTGAGTTTCGTCCCAAAATTGCTCAAGTACAGCAGCCTTTGGAAACTACATTGCTCCTGATTCTCCTAGTTCCTCTGAATTTTTCTATACACCTTAAATCGGTGTGTAGAAAATTCCCCCGTGACTGGAGAATTATGGGAATTGAAGTCCACACTGGTTAAAGTGGCTAAGGTTGAGAAACAGTTTTAAGTTAAAGAGTGAAGGGAAAGGAAACACAAGTGAAAATCTGCCAGCTAGCTAAATGCATTTGATTTATTTCCTCCTTCCTTCCTTCCTTCCTCCCTCCCTGCCTCCGGCCTGCCTTCCTGCCTCC
>JANHFT010002321.1:277818-287982 GCA_032467955.1 Pseudoxenodon macrops
TAGAGAGAGAAAGAGTGTGTGTGTACGTATCTATCTATTACTACTGAAAGCTAAAATTGGTTGATCTAGGCACAGAGAAATTGGCTGATCTACGCACAGAGCTTTTTTGAAGTGATGGTAGCTATTGTGTTGAATTTGCCAACTTTCTGCTGACAGTCCAATAAATTCATTACCCAACAATAAAAGCATCTGTTTTGGACAATCTGGGATATAAGTAAAATAAAAATATTGCCAGAAACATGATTTAGGGCACATTTGACAAGAAGTGAAACCAAATGTCTGAAACCTATATCATTTATTAATTGATTGCATAATATGTTATTTCTGTGCCTTTTGATTTGATTTCAAATTGCGTTGTTCCTTAATTAAAAAGCCTTTTGTTGGTTAACATTTATATTAACATCTATGTTATGCAATATCAGGTGATATATGACACATTTTCATTTTTAAAACTCAATAGCCTGTAATATTAGCATGCAAAATATATGTAGACTCCTTTCTGTTGGAGGAATAGGGCTGCAAAAGTTGTACCTTTTGATAGCAAAGACAAGATCCCTCCAGTCTAGAGAGCATTTGAACCTTTAATGGTCTCAGAAGTCTTGGGCAATATGGTCCTTTTGTCAGAGGTGATAATTACCTCATGCAAAACACTGAAAAAGCCATAGCTTGCTTATATTTGTTAAAATATATGGGGAGACATACGAGAGACATAAAAGAGAAAGACTGGAAGACCCATAAGAAACTTTATTTCAACTCTCCTTTCAATTTTTCAACCTGAGTCTTTGTTTTAAAGGCATTATCTGAGGCCTGTCTCTGTCATAGATAGGGGTTTTGCCCTGTCTCTTGCAGTGACTGTTAACATCATTTGTCATTTGAATTTCAACTGTTGTTATTTTTACTGTTTTGAAGATTACTACCACGTTTCCAAAAGATCCAGTTTACACATTTTCTATTTCTCAAAGTCCATTCCCTATTGAGAATCGTGATGTACTGGGAGAAACTCAGGTAATTGTAAATAGCACTTTGGATGAAGGGAAGTATCTATACAATTGCATTTATTTAGTTTTTTAATGATTAAAAGCAGATATCATGATGCATAAAATTGACTTAATTACAAATGGTAAATAATTTTAATTCACACCTTTTTAGTTTTGTGCAAAATTTAACCAATTCTATGTGAATAGATTTCGCATAGTCCTTTAAAATGAAGTTTTTACTATGTCTGGAGATCAGAAAAAGCTTACAAAGTATGTTACCATGAGCAAAATGTCTATCCTGCTTATGTCTCAGTAAGACTTCTATTGAACACACCTGTTTGTATACGCTATATGCTCCAGCTGTACCCTTGACTTTTGCTACCAAACAAAAGATCTTTGCAATATTTAATTGGGGAAAAAGGAAACACTAAGCAGATTTTGTCCTTTGAGAAGAAGAAAATATAATCTGTTGTCTCTTCTATTCCTGCTGTCTCCTTTTGAGCCTATGTTCATAGAGATAGAGAAGAACTATTAGATCTATAAACAATTTAGCTTACGTCAGCATGTCACTCAACTTTTAACAGCTGGGAAAGCTCACATAATCTGCCCCATTGCTGAGAATGGCATTACACCATCAGTCAGACATTGGATGAAAATGATAAGCAGTAGAACTGCAACTGTCTTCATGAGTTCTGCTAAACTATTGTTACCACTGCTTGAAAAGAAATACAGTAAATTTTCCTCAAGAGCAAGCTTTATCTAAATTCTCCTTGATGTGGAAGGAATATCTGGTTGGTCTTTGGCAAAACAAAAAACAAAACAAAATGTGTCAATCACTTGCTGTCTTTACATCACAAATACTGGCAGTCTTCATAGATAGAACAGAATGTGTGAAATTGCTCTTTGCACTGGGAAGAACAGGAGAGCTCAAATGCAAAACCTGCAGGCCAAATATGGCATAGTGGGATATCTAATAGAGGCCACAATGCTGTTTTCCTTTCCCAACCTTTACTTACTGTTGCTTCTACAGTACTACATTTCCTGCTAAACTTGATGTGTTTGCTTCCTGGCTGCTATTTCTGTCTCTTCATTCTTGCTGGAAGAGTTTCATCAGCAGAGGGTGCTATGATCCTGAGAAAAGACTTTTAGTATCATAAGACTTTTACTAAAAAACAAAGGGGGGGGGGAGGGAAATGTGCAGGTATTTTAGTTAGTGAATGTTGCTGCAAAAAAAAGAGAAAATTAAATGCTTAAACAAGTATAAACTTAAATAATGAAGTTAGTATTAACATCATACTAAAAAGTCATCCGACTGCTTGATCCCTGCCCACTTTTGAAGTACATCTATTGAGATAATAGTTTTTGTAGCCCTGTGACAGGGTATTACATATATTGGTAAATTGCATGGAATGTTCCAGTTGGCTAAATAATGCTTTTATCAATCTTTGCAGGACTTTCACATTCTAGCTACATATTTGTCCCAGAATACCTCTTCTGTGTTCCTTGACATCATCTCGGATTTCCATCTTCTCCTCTTCTTGGTCACCAATGAAGTGATGCCTTTAAGGGTATGTCATGCCTTTATTTTTGGAGAGAAGCATAAAGCTTACATTAAGACTGCTGCTAAGCATAACTGACTTTAAAACAGGATATCTTGACTCATTAGAAGTGGTTTCTAGATTGGTAGTTTGGCAGTCAATTCTAAGCTGTTTGGAGAAATAAGTTGGTAGCAATTGTCTCTCAGCCTGGGTGGAGCAAGTTTGACACTTAGGCATGTTGTTTAATTTTCTGTATCATAAATTCTTGTTGTAAAAGATCAATTCTGCAATCTCATTTGTCTATTTTTAATCCATGCTCATGGCTAACCCAATTTGCTAACTTTTGCTAGATCACTGATAAATATGATGCTCTGCCTTTACAATCAATTTTTTTTTAAAGGCAGGAAAAATAATAATGTCCTGTATTTTCCAGAGAGCCTAAAGAACTGTAATGATGTGTGGAATAGTTGAGCTGCCAGTGGGTAATTGACCAGGTTTACTGAATGTTATTATGATAATGAAGTGTAATTGCAACGATGCAATTGTTGTCTTAACAATGAAATATGGGATGCGCAAAGTCTATCCTCTTTGCATTTTAGAAACTTTCCATCAAGTTTTCATAATTCTGGATGAAGCCTTTCCCATCTGCCTTTGATTTAGAGAAACTAAGCTCTGTAGTTTGTAGTATAGAAAGCACAAGGAATTCTGTTTTTCAGCAGAATGGGGTTAAATTTGCACGCAAGCCAGAACCTCTTGAAGATGTACCTTTCTAAATTTGACAGAAATCAGAGCAGGCATTTTTGAAGTAAGCTTCATTAATCCTTTTTAAAGAACAGTCCCTGTAACTTTGCTGTTAGGTCAGTGTAATGACACTTACAGGTGTAGTAATTGCTTCTCTGGTGAGTATCCATCCTAGCCTTCAAACAGTTTTCTTTCCTGGTTATTCATATACATCAGGATCTGATATGTAACAAATCCAATGTGCAACCCTAATACAGATTCTGACATTTATGCACTAATGTGCTTATGAAGCCAGTAGAAACATTTTTATTTCCTGAGCCCACTTCGCTTAAAGGACAAGGATGAAATGACTGCATATTGTTATCAAGTTCATTTCAGAACTTGTCTGCAGTGCCGCCTGCTGTTCAAATCTCAAGAAATGTTTTTCCCCCCCAGCAAATCCATTTTAATATAATCTTGCAAACAGTTGCTGCTAACTGAAATGTGGAGCATTCATGCATTCTTGCTCATACCAGTATTCTAAATGTGGTCTTATTTTTATACTGGCAGTTCTTCTTAAAGGAGTTTGGGCTAAGTTGACTTGTTCTTTTTGTGTCACTCAATGATGGCACACAAAATAAATGGAGGTAACGGCACACATGCAATACAGTGCCTCTGTCTAGCTTCTGCTAAACAAAGCAGTAGAAGTTTCATTTCTTACTTCTTTCAAGAATAATTGGCCTTTAAAACTGGAATGGAAATAGGATACCTGAAATGGCATTCTTAGGTCTCAGGAAACAAAATGTATTTTTATGTTGCTCCATGCTTTTCCATGTCCTGAAAGTGGGAGGAGAGAAAGAGTGCAACCTATTTTGGAGATTGTAAATCATTTGACAAAAATTGTCTTTGTGTAGTTAAATATTTAAATATTAAATATTACTAACAGTTATAGTTAGTGGAATATGGTGCATTAATCCTTTATTTAAAATGTAGGTAAGGTTGTGATGTGGTTTATTTCCTCTTTTAGGACAGTATCAGCTTCTTGTTGGAGGCAGTAAGAACCCGAAATGAGGATCTTGCTCAGACCTGGAAAAAATCTGAACAGTGGGCTACCATTGAGCAGCTTTGCAGTATGTTTCATGTTTTTTTCCACTTGTTGAATCACCTCACTCCAAAGATGCTGGACAGCTTTTGTTTACCTACATCCAATTGCCTAGTGTTGGAATTTAGATTTGAAACCACCTTTGGGGATGAATTTAGTACAACACAAGTAAACAAAACTTTACACTTTGTAGCCAAGTAGTTACTGGTATATATGAAATCTGTGGAAAGAATTAGACAGTGTTGTGCCAAGGAATGGGAACATTCCTAAGGGAAGATTGCATTTACTCTAGAAATTATCTAGCAATTTGTAAAGTTTCCAGGCAAAAAATGTTTTCTGCTTGTTGGAGCTTTTTCCGTCTCCTAATTATTTCATTTCACTTTTTCAGGCACAGTGGGAGTTCAGTTGCCAGGACTCCAAGAATACGGTGCCATGGGCAGTTCAACACATGCAACAACTTCTTCAATGTGGGCCTGTCAGCACTGCACCTTCATGAACCAACCAGGCACAGATCATTGCGAGATGTGTAGCCTCCCACGGAGCTAGGCCCTGTTTGGCTTGGCAATCGGGGCGGCCATTACAGACCAACTGGCAGAAATACAGAGGCAAACCTTTAGCCAGGCAGGACTGTTCTTCCTCCTGGGATGATGTACTGTGTGGGGCGGGGCAAGACAGGAAAGGGGGGGAAAGGACCCATATCACAGATATTCAGTTGCCATTTACAAGGTGGCAGCTTGCAGTTGGAACAGGATGTCCTGATGGGGAAAAATAAGATGGCCCCACTGTGCTGCCTTGTCTTTTCTTTGCTCTCAGTATTGTAGAAAGCCAGAGGTCCTGCTTCCCTTGAGCTGAAGTCGCACAGGTGGCTGATCAGCTCTGTGGGCTCATGGTGGTGTGGCTGTGTCGCCCTGTTAGCTTGCATGCCACAAGCTTTCCCCGCCTTAAGCTTGTCAGTGAGACTAGGCAGTAGTGTTGAAGGGATGACTTGGTCCCCCAGGGCTAGCTTGTGTAATGTTGTTCTCTTGACATGCTTTGCATTTAGCCCCAGTTTCTGGGTCACTGGTGCCTGAGCCACATTGGTCCACTCTCTCATTATAGCTTCAAATTGAGTGACGTGTGATCACAGGACATACTGTGGCTTGAAAGCCCCAGGTTAAACCTCAGCACTGGAGAGTGGGGGAAGAACATCTTTCTCAACCAGGCAGGGATGATTCTGGTTGCCTCTTCATCCATTTCTTGCCCTACATCCCTAATGGCAGCAGATTAAAATAATTCCCAGGATTCCTCCTCTACAGTTAGCTAAGAGAGAAGACGATTTTCATCCTGGTTTGGCAAAGGGAAGCATATCCTGTCACTTCCAGGTTTGGAACCCTACAGCAGCTTCATTCCAGCTGTGTCAGGACTGGGAAAGCAACAGTTCACAAGCAGTTATTTGTACCAAGTCTCCATGCACTATTTCCCCTTCATATTTAAAAGCAATTTCCTGGGATCCAAAGCTATGATCGGGCAAAATATCTAGGCATTTTATTCATGTCATTCATTCATGACTACACAGGGATCAGCACAACAAAGTTAAATGGAGCATATATTGGAATGGGAGTTTGTCTTACCTCACTAAAAAATGCCTGTGTAGAAATTACCTTGCCTCTAGAACATAGTGACTGCAATAGAAATGGCCTTGCCTCTAGAACACGACCCTGCCTACTGTTCACATAATCATATATTAGCTGTGCCTCCTATTCCTTATTTCTTCTGACACCTGCGCTCCTCCATTCAAAAGTATCCAGAGATGATTATTTTTTCCATTATCCAAAATTCCCAGTATCTCTGCTAGGGCTGTTTTATGTTAAGTCACAATTTATTCCCCTCGCAGACGTATTCTGCATAGGAAGCCTATATAACCAACCTGACGAACCTCGCAACGTTAGAGAGAAAGAGGCCCTTCACGTCAACTCTCTGGTTATGTGGACATACAGCCTTTGTTTCTGCCCTTCCATAGTTTATATTCCTAGGTCTTCGTCACCACCAAAAAAATGTGCCTCCGTCCCAGCTCCCTTTTTCATTATGGGCATGTAGGACTGGCCTCCAAACACTTGCTGTGAAGGATGTGGTCTTGGCCTTCCAAGGCAGCTGTAGCTGGGGCTCATAAACACTCTCTCTGGCCCTAGTTGTTGCTGGCAGGACGTGTGACTTTTGTTTCCTGGGTTTGCATTTTGACTAGATTTCTCAAGCTCAATGGGCTGTAGCCGCTCTTGCTGTTCTTCTTCTTGGTTCTTTGGGTTGCAGAGGTGTATGTTTGGTTTGGACTGGACTTAACTGAATAACAGCCCTGCAAATAAAAACCTATTAAAAGCATCCAAAACGATGGCTTCGGTTCCTTTTGTTGCTTTCTCCACTCTGCTCTCTACTCGTTTTGAATTTATGCAGCCCTTGGGCCCCAAACATTTCTCCTGACCACCATTCATGCATTGTTCCAATGCAGATATATATATGTCATGGTGATTCACTTCAAGTCCCAGCAACATCTAATTCCTAAAGTGCTTGCTGTGCATGTGGGCAGTCAGCTATTGTGTCAAATCTCATCATAAAACTAAAAAATTGGGATCCATGTTTTTTTAGCGATCTGGCAAGTAAAGAATACAGGCTTTATGTAAATAGGATATGGGTTGTACATGTTAATGGGTGCAGCCATTGGTAACAAATGGCTACGCCTGCAAGATTTATGTAAGATGGCTGGTAGGAAGCTTAACATACTTCTGACCTGGATCAAGATTTAGAAGTATGAAAGAGTTGGGAGGAAAAAAGATCAAAAGCAGACATAATATCAGTGTTCAGGTAGATAAAAAGGTTGCCATAGAGAAAATGGTCAGGAACTACTTTCCACTGCCACATAAACTAGGACCAGAAATAATGGGTACAAGAGAGGTTATGGGTTATGGATATTGTTAAGGGGCTGGACTGCCACCACTTGAGGGAGAAGCTAATTGGTTTTCCTACACTTTGCAGAGGATTGGACTAGTTGACCCCTGTGGTCCCTTCAAACTCCACAATTCTATGATTCTAAGGCAATGATTTGGATTAACTGATGGAGCATATAACATTGAGATATTAATACCTTACAAGAGAGAAATAACATTCAAAATGGTTTTGATGGGTTATAGAAACAGCTAAATATACATATTTAAGAGACAAATGCAAAATTCTCAACTTAGGACACATAGATAATAGACCTTTCAAGAAAAAAAAACTTGAAATATTTGTCTTAATAGTGAGGACCTATGTCCAGCTTGTGGTGTGGCTCCAAGAAAACAAATGTAATTTTAGCCTGCATCAATCAATCATATTTCCCAAGTCCTGGGAAGTAATTGGCTCCACTTCATTCTGTGTTAGTCAGATCACACCTTGAATATTGCATCAAGGTCTGAAAACCAGTTTGGGAAAGAATTCAGACAAGTATTTCCAGAGAAGAGAAAGAACTAGAAACATTAAGTGAAGAGAATTTGAAGGAGCTGTAAATGTTTATCTTGGATGGGGGTATGATAGCATTCCGGAGAGATGTCAAAGGATGATATGCAGAAAAGCAAGTTTGTGAAGACTTCCATGCGTCCTTTGCATCAATTACAGTAGTCCGTATCTGTGAGCTCGGATATGATCTAGGGTAGAAGAAATTAAAGGTCCAGAGTGATATGGCTTTAGAGAACCAGGACTGGTATGGCAGGTAGATGCAGAGTGTAGGAGAAAAAAACGGTGTGTGTAGAGGCAGAGGAATCCAATGGGTGTGTCCTTACGATTTTCCTAATTGGCTATGTGGTTTTGCTTTGGTCAAATCATGCCCGTCCTCCCTCCCTAGAATAGCCCAGACAAACTTCCAAGGTATAATGTGTTTTCTTTCACATGGACAAAACATTTTTAATTTCATCCCTTCCAAGATCTATTATTCTAACTACCGAAGAATAGCTTGAAGTTGCAGTAAAAACAAAGTTTGATTGAATTTAGTGCTGTTAGGCTATGGAGCTCATTAACCAGAGAAATGATGGGCTTCCCTTCACGGATTGCATTCAGGATGAAGAAGGCCATCTGGTTGAGAATATTTTCATTTGGATTCTATCTTGAGTTGAGCTGTGGCTCAATGGATGAAGTGGCCTTTTCCACCTCTGCCAGTGCCTTGTAGGTCAGGAGGCAGGTTTTGTGTTCCCATCCATTTTCCTTCTGCTTATCTTCTCTATTGTGCCATCTGGACTCATAAACAGTGACAAGGGACTGACGTATGTCCCCATCTGGCTACCTGATGTGAACCATGCTGAATATGCTCTTCTCACTTTAAAAAAAAAAAAGTCCATTGTCTGGATATCATTAAGAGCAAGGGAAAGGGGGAGAGCAGCCAAGCTAATGGCAACAAGGCAACAAGACAGGACGTTTCCCTAACTTTCGAAAGAAGTAAGTCAAAGCCTCTTTAGTTTTTTGTAATGCCCAGTTGTCCATGTTTCCCAAGAAAACACATGCTGGGGAATTGCAGTTTTATGCCTTTGTAAACAAAGTTTCTGTGTAAATTGCGTGCCGCAGAGTTGGGAGTGGACAGCTTTTTCCCTGAGCTGTTCTTTTTTCTTGTCTATCAATCAAAGAAAGTATAAATAAACAGAACTTTCCTCTTAAGTGCTAGTGTCCTAAAATGTACTTTGGAGTATTTGGGGGGAGCTGTCCCACAAATCTCTTACTTCTCCATCCCTTCTGAGATATCAACTGCAGATCGGGAGTGTTTCCTATAGCTGGCCAAAAGGATCTGTTTGTAATTTGAAGAATGGCAAAATTTCAGGACAATGTTATAAAGTGAAGAGAGGCAGATCTTGATTTGGAGGGGGAAAAAACTAGACTTGAAGGAATGACCACAACATCTTGCCTTCGGAGGATTTCAGTAGGTAAATAAAGTTTTTATTCAGTTGTGGTTTTTTAAAAAAAAACTTTTAAAATATTTTTTGAAGGTCTTGATCACTGGCTTGGCAAGTCGGAGTTGGAATCTAATTCATCTGGAAAGTGGCAAACTGCACGGCAGCATTAACTTTTAGGGCTCAATGCATTTTCAATGCTTTCCTATTAAAATGTCTTGAATGGATAAACACATACAGGAAACGCGATACGACGTCATGCTAGATCCATAGTTAGCTATGTTCAGCTGGCAAAGTCGTGACTGCTGTATGCCAGTCTAGGTCACGTTACTTGCCTTGCTCAGCCTCGATTTAATCTGCTCCTTTCTATTTTTCTGCAGTCTTGACATTAGTTTCGGCCCAAATCAGCCTCTTATTTATATGCAAAGGGAGAAAGGTCTAAAAGGACCAGTCCTGGACAAAGGAGGGGAGAGCTGGGGTTGGGTGAGGAATGGAAACAGGACCCCCCAGACCCAAAGGGCCTTCAAGCAGTTGCAAGCAGCCACTCTCTGACTCTGCCTATAGTTGTTAGCCTGAAATCACGGGAAAGAATGGAAGTGAAAATGAAATAAAAAATGAATGTTTCCAGTCTTGAGAGATTTTAACCAGCTGTATCTCTTTGTTCCTCTTCCCTTCATCTTTGGTGTGTTGGAATATAATAGCACCCTTAATAGCAACCCTATTATTTATTGTGCTTATCTGCTGCTGAATTAACAAACAGACTAAAGATGATCGCATGGTGGTTGACACAGGTCCAATCCAATGAAGACACAGCCTAAGCTACCCTCCCATCCTAACAACAACTAGCAAGATTGAGCAATTTGCCTTCTCCCACTTACGACTGCAGGACTGTAACTTGTTGCTTGTATCCTATGACTTCTTATTTATATTGTTTCCTGATTGCT